>LZPO01107543.1:850298-863604 GCA_001675575.1 Neotoma lepida
CAATAAGAATCCTCATTTTGCTTTTATAAGCTCAAGGAAAGGCTATACATGTCCAAGTTAAATTAAATATTAATTTTCAAGACCTAAGTAAGTTGGGTTTCAAACAATCACTAACTGGAGTGTTTTCTTTCTTTTAATTATTTCTTTTATTTTTGAGATTATAATGTAATTGCATCATTTCCCCCTTCCCTTTCCTCTCTCCAAACCCTCCTATATACCTCTTTCTTGCTTTCTTTCAAATTCATGGCCTCTTTCTTCATTAATTGTTGTTNCATGCACATATGTATGTATATGCATATATATTCCNAAATATTATCTGCTCATTCTGTATAATGTTACTTGTATGTATGACCATTGATATTAGGTAAGCAATTGGTTTGCTCTCCCCTGAGTAAGACTATTTCTCCTGCTTTTAGCATTCCTTAGTTGCCTGTAGTTTGTGTAGGGTGGGGTCCTTGTCATCATCCACCCCATCCCATGTTCCTGCGTTGTCCCTGTGTCCATGTTCCACTTTGGGACATGTCTATTGGTGTCTTCCTTGTTCAGCTCATGTTTAGACAGTCATGTTGGTGTGACTTCATGGTATTAGAGTGTTTTTTCCTATGCCCCAAAGCCACTCTTGAGGGTCACAAAACATTTTCCTCTAATTGACAAATATTCATTAGTGTAGGAGGGGCCTGAGGAAGTAGAGAAGGGAAAATATGGATTGTAGGGTTATGAGATTGATTTGTTTCTAAGGTTGAGCTGGTTAGGGGACTCCATCCAGTCCCAATGACTCACCTCACAGGAAGAGACTTGGTTCCATTGTCTCTTTTATTGGTGGTGGAGCTGGGCTCAGATTTACTGAGGAGAATTTTTGGTAACCGAGAGAGTAGGTTGAGGCTTTGGGCTGGGTCTTAGTCTTTCCCTGCTACTATAATAAACAGGCTGGGAAATTAAGCAAGTATAGAAATTTATTTCTTACGGTCCTGGAGGCCAGGGAGTTCAATTCAGCAGAGTCAGCGCCTGATGCTGGGTTGTTGGCTCTTTCAAACATGGTACCTGTGGCTGCATCCTCACATGATAAAACGGGGAGGGAGGGGTGGGCCCAAAAGGCTTTCTCAGCTCCAAGGGCTAATCCCATTTATGAAGTCANGACCAGCATAACATATCATTCACCTTCTGAACAGCTCGCTCTTAATACCATTGCATGGAGCCTCTCTCCAACACGAATTTTGCAGGAACACATATGGTCAGNCCNCTGCAGATTCTGAGGAGTGCCCTCAGCAACTTAGAGGTTGCNTTCTGCTGTGCTCTTTGCTCTGCCTCATCACCCAGTCATTTTCCCTGGGCGAGAGCAAAGTCATTCTGTGGGAGATGCTGAGATCTTCCTCCCCCAGGGGTTTCTGTGGCTGACAGCCAGAGGACATGTGTGCCAGTTTGAATTCTTCTTTGCACTCCAGCTGACTTAAATGCAAACAATACCTTGGAGAGGGATTCACAGAACTCCTGTGGAGGAAGAGAATCCAACTCAGACACAGCTGGTCAGAACCACTGTTAAATCCACCACACAGAAAATATCAGGAGAGAGTACTGCCACTGAGCACCGGGTGCCACAGTTGAGTTCCTGGGGAGGATGTGACCTTTGTTATTCTGTCCCTGGAATGGCTACCGGGATTCTCCACCATCCTACTTCTCTCTACATTGCTAGCTCCTGGAGCATGCATGGTCTTCGGTGGATGTGGCTGACTGGACTCATTCAGGTTGGGTGTCTGCCAGGAAGGCTGGAAAGAGAGTGGCTTAGCTTCCATGGTGGGAGGTGGGACTGACTCTGAGATTCATAGTAGTGTTACATTGGAGCCAGCTTACAAGGGCTCCTGTCAAAATTGCAGGGATCTGTGAATGGATAGTTCAATTCAGCTATCAAAAAGTAAATTACAGCTCTACTCATAGGGATTTCTCTTGCAAAGTACAGCTAAACTCTCTTTTCTGTTGTGCGTAAAAGAAACAGAACCCTAAGAACAGAGACAAGAAGACAGACTAGCTTACCCAAGGGACAGATTCCAAGACTCNAGGGACAGCACTTGGGTACATTTTCTTTTTGATTCATATTTCCTAGAATTGGAGCTGAAGAAGCTGGTTAGCCAGTAACAACAATGACAGGCACAGGCAGAATCCTCAAAAAGAAAACTAACTAATCAACCTCAAACCTCAGACTACAGTGACTCACCCCTGTAATCCCAGCTTTTGGGAGGTGGAGGCAGGAGGGCCAGTGGTTCAAGGCCAGTCTCAGCTACAAAGTGGCTTCAAGAGACAAAACACTCTCCCCACCCCACCAAACTAAACCAAACCAAACCAAACCAAACCAAACCAAACCAAACCAAACCAAAAAGAAATAAAAATGTAATATCATATGTAGCCACACAAATACATGAAATATTTAGGTGTAAATCTAGCATATATAATCTATGTGGTGAAAATGAGGGAAGAAATCAAAGAGGATGTGAATGAATGAAGAGACATACCATGTTGATGAGTAGAAAGTTCACATCATGAAGCCATCAATTAAAAAANATATATATATATTGTTCAATACAATTTTTTATCAAATGCCAAAAAAATTTTGTAGATATAGATAAAACTATTTTAAATATAGTAAAGCACAAGAGTCAAAGTATCCAGAACAACATGAAAAGAGAAAATAACGTGGGGTGAATTCATCTACCTGATTTCAAGATTTATTGTACAGCATCAGGAATCAAGAGAGACAGGCACTTGGATTAATGGGGCATAAATAGATGACCTAGAAATCGATCCACAGACACATGCCTAACTGACTTTTGGCAAAAGGTACAAAAATAACTTAAGGAAGAAAAGACAGCTCTGTCGATAAATGACACGGTGATAGAACATTCATAGGCAAACAAATTAAATAAATAAAACCCTGGTGTAAATCTCACATCCTGGGGGTGGTGGGGAGAGACTAACTCAAAATGGGTAACAGACTTAAATGTAAAACTTTAAAAAATTATGTTTTAGAGATTTTTTTATTTATGTGTGTGTGTGTGTCTGTGTGAGTGTATGTGCATATAAGGTATGCAAGGAAGGGTACATGTGCCTATGTGCACACATAGGCCAGAAGAGGGCATTGGATCCCTTGGAGTTGAAAGCCTTTGGGGGGCACTAGGCTTGTTATGTGGGTGCTGGGATCCAAACTCTGGTCCTTATGATTGGTCAGTCAGAACTTTTAACCACTGAGCTATCTTTCCAGTTGTACAAAAGAATTGTGTCTAGACTAGGCAACAAGCTCTTAGATTTGACAGTGAAGACTGCTAACCTGGAGCTCATAAAAATTTAAACATTTTATTCTGCGAAAGAATTTGTTAAGTGAACCAGGCATGGTGGCTCATGCCTTTAATACCAGTACTTGGGAAATAGGGGCAGGTGTGTCGCTGTGAGTTCCAGGCCAGTCAGGGCTACACAATGAGACTCTGTCTCAAATACAAGTTATGCCTCCCCTCCCCCCACCATTGCCACATACACACATAAAAGAAAGAGAGCATGGAAAGGTGAATTATGGGCCAGGAATGGTGGTAAATGCCTGTAAACCCAGAACTTGAGAGACTGAGGTGGGAAAAGCAAGAGAGGCAGGCCTAGGCTACACCAGGAGACCCTGCTACAAAACAGAAAAAGGCGAATTACAGAAAGGGGGTAATATTTTAAGCCATTTGTCAAAGGAAGGATTAGTATCTAGACCAGTGGTTCTCAACCTGTAGGTTGAGACCCCTTTGGGGGGGTCACATATCAGATGTCCTGCATATCAGATATTTACATTACGATTCATAGCAGTAGCAGAATTGCAGTTATGAAGTAGCAACCAAATAGTTTTATGGTTTGGGGTTACTACAGCATGAAGTACTGTATTATCAAAGTTGTGCAGCGTTAGGAAGGTTGAGAACCACTGGTCTAGACTAAATAAAGAATTCCCAAAGTCAACATCAAANCCGCAAGAATCCATTTGAGCATGGGGGGGCACTATCATTGAAGAAGATTGATTAGCAATTAGGGACGTGCAGGGAGACACCTGCACTCTCATCTGAATGACAAAACCCCAACCAAACCAAACCCAAGCAACGGCAACAACAAGAAACAAAAGCNAAGAGGCGACCTTAAACACTGGTGAGGCTGTGGAGAGACTGCGTTGCTCAGACACTGCTGGTCGGAAGGTAAAGTGTAAACAGCCACTGTGGGAGGGAGTTTGCCACTCAGACACCGGAATGTGCAGCTACCACGTGATCTGGCAATCATACTAGACTTCCTATCCCAAAGAAATGAAGATTCGTCTTCACACAAAACTTTATGAACAACGACCTATAGACACTCTCTTTGGAGTATGTACAGTAGAAGAGGCTTCTCTGTCCTNCAGTGAGGGACAAACTGGAACACAAGTGAGCGACGAAAGAGGATGAATTTGTGATGCACACAGCACAGCAACCTGTGGTATCTGTGGAGAATGATGCTGAGTAGGAAAAGCCAATCCCTCAAAGTTACACAGTGTATGATTCTGTCTATAGAGTATTTATTAATTCGTGTGTGTGTGTGTGTGTGTGTGTGTGTGTTCAAGTCTACATGTTTGCCATAGTGTGTGTATGAAAGTTAGATGAAAACATCCACAAACTGGCTCTCTCCTTCTATCATCTGGGGACAGGTTGTCAGGCTTGGTGGCCAGTGTCTCTACCCACTGAGCCATCTTGCCACCCCTACAGAATAGTCTCAGTGTGACAAAATTACAGAAGTAGAGACTAGGTTAGCAGTTTCTGAGGGCTAAAGGGGTATTGGTGAAAGGAAAGTGGAGGTCTATAAAAGGCAACATTGGAGATCATTACTAAGATAGAAATGGTCTATAGCTTGACTGTGTCAATGCCAGTATTCTGGTTGTGATATTAATTGCAAAATAAAAAAAACTCAATTAAGAAAAGTAAGTGTAAGTATATAAGCTCACAGGTAAAATCATTACATTTAAATAGAGCTATTCAATTTAAAATAATTTTTTATAAATTTATTTATTTAGTGTATGTGCATGGCTGTGCCACAGCACCAGAATCTGGTCCCTCTTCCCACCATGTGGGTTCAGGAGATTGAATTCAGGTCAGCAGGCACATTTACCTGCTGAGCCATCTCAGCAGCCCTAAAAATGAGCTATTAAATACACAAAACCCATCACTCCTTTATTATCTTATGACTCGAGCTCTTGTTTCTAGTCTTGAAGTTCCTTCTGCCCATTGGCTTATGATGGGCAGAGTCTGTGGTGATGTTGATGCGTTCTNTACTCTGCAGTCTATGATATCACGTTGGCAGCTGAGCATCACCGTGATGGAAAGGAGCAGACAGTGCAAGGAAATGACGTCCCTTCTCTCTTCATAACAGGCTGCCTGGCATCTGTCAGCATACCACTGTCCACAAGCTAAGAGGGTTCCCCACCATAAGAAGTGGGTTTAGGTACAGACTGACCCTAGCTCCTGCCCAAAGAGTGAATATTTACTAAAAAGTGTGTGTGTGTGGGCGGGGCAGAGTCTCAGGTCAGTTTTAAGAGGAGACAGAATCTGAGCTCCGTCTCAGGCTCTTTTCCCTCTGTATTTTATTTTACTCAGGCGACTGACTGCCAACTGTGGTTGAGGTGGGTCTGGGGAACTGAAGCCTGGGTGTTTGTAATCTCGTCTTTTGAGTTTTCGGCAAAGACATGGGAAGATGGTGAGGCTACAAAAATACGGAGACTTATGAATACTCAGNTCTGTTTGGCCTTTCNCCTAGNCAAGGCCCTTTCTATTCTCCCTGTCCATCAAATTCTGGCCATTTCCTTAGCACTTTGATCTGGAGACCGAAGCCTGGGGATGCATAGATAATGGGTGCNGGAACATGAGGCNTATGGAGTCTTCACCCACAGCGCTGCCAAGTTGGTACTGGCAGCATTCATAGTCCCTGTCACAGAGGGAGTTCCTCTGCAGCCAGAGTGGAGCGGACACAGAGGTGAGATACGGATGGAGGGATAGACATTATTGGGCTGAGTCACTGGGAAGCCCTGAGTTCTTGGTTCCTCATAGCTAAATTCTAGCTCATTCTTTCTTGTCTCTCTTGCTTGTTCTTCCCAGCCATATTCTATTTTTGGCCTGCATAAACTATAGTTGAGTTTTTTTTTTTCACATGAAGCTGAAAAAAATTCCAGATAAACATTCTGTAAAGAGTGTTCCCTGGTCTTGACAGCTTCCCTTCCCTCCTACGGCTTTCCTCTACCGGGGAATTATATATGTAGTCTAAGACTGCCAGTCACATCCAAACACCACAGGGCAGCATCTGTCCCCCAGAGGACCAGCTAACTTCAAAATTAGCTCCAGGGTTCTCTGAGAGGCTGCATTTCTCCTGAGCATCTTTGGATGCNGCCTTCAACCACTGACTTGAATCAGAGGCACGGTAATAGCATGCGCCTGCAGTTTTATAGCCTAAGAGACACATTTGGANAGAAGTTCCCCACTTTTTTTCTCCCCTCCGTATAGAAGAACATTCCAAAAACCCAGCCAAATGTTTCTGAGAAACATTTTGTGGGGATAAACTGATTGGGTGCCGAGACACCTCGTCTCAGGCTCCCGTATTCCCTGATTTATTTTGGCACTGAAATGGTTGCGGTGCCACCATTCAGCCACATGTTAATTTTTTTTTTTTTGTCTATGCAAGGGTGTAAACTGCATATGGTTTATTTCAATTAGCTTAATTGTTTTTGGTATTTAATAGCTAATTGTCTTAATTAGCTTCCGAAGCGTAACAATGCCGACGACGGTAATGACTACATCTTATCCATATGGTTACAGGAGACAGATGAGTCTGTTTCCTATCCTCGGGCTCTGTTTGTCCCAGGAGGACAGGGCAGATGTGAGCGAGGAGGAAGATGGAAGTCCTCAAGAGAGCTGACCTGGCCTTGAAAGCAAAAAACCTGAATATTAAGAATAAAGAGGAGGTGATGGACGGGAAAATAAAGCNGGAGAATGAAGGATTTATGGAGAACTTGAGTCATCAATTTTCTTAATGTGGATATCACAGAGTGATGCTGGGTGAATAATAATAGCAACCAATTTCACCGGTCCGGCAGGCTATATTGGCTCNGCTCTGAAGAGGCAATGTTGGAAGAACAGACTAGAACATGGAGGGTGAGAAATGTCCCATGATACAATCTGTCTTAGGAATCGCTGGTACCAGTCAAAGCCTGGGTGACTTTTCTNTAGCCAGTCAGGCTCAGCAATAGTTCATAGCTAGTGCCTGGCACACATTAGGAGCTTAATATATGTTTTAATCAGCAGCTGTCTGAAACTCCTATAGGCTTAACCTTCTGGACTGACACTCAGTAACTCCTTAATTGCTGTTATCATGGTCTGACTCCCCCGTCATCTTTGACCTGGCCACCTCTGCCAGACTTAAAACTGGTCTTTTGGCATCTAGCCTCAGACTCTAGAGTTTATTCTTTTTATATATAATTTTGAAAAAATTATATCTAAATTTTTNTTTACCTAATGTGTATGGGGAGGGGAGTGCATGTGCCTTGGCACATGTGTAGAGGTCAGAGGACAACCTCTCCTTCCACCATCTGGGTCCTGGGGATCNAACTTAGGCCATCAGGCTCAGTGGCAANCACTTCTANGCACTGAGTTGTTGGCCCCAGGATTCACTTTTAACATAGCAANTGTCTTAATCTGTTTCTTGTTGCTTTAACAAAACTACCTGAGATGTGGTAATTTAAAAAGAAAAACATTTCTTTGGCTGATGATAATGGCGTTTGAAAATCGAAGAGCAAGGCATGGACTTGTGCTTGGCATCTGGTGAGGGACTTCATGATNCCTTATAGAACCGCGGAAGATGTCATGCGTTGAGACAGAGCACATATGCCAGTGTGGGTCTCTTTTCCTGTTCTTATAAAGCTACTAATGTTGTTGAGGGACCCCACCCGACCCTCGTAATCTTATCCAGCCCTGAATATTCCTCCAAGGCCCCACTGCCAAGTGCCATCAATGTATGAATTTGGGCAATACGTTTCAACATAGAANCTCTTGGGGGACACATTCAAACCATTGTAGAAGCTAANGGAAAAGCCATTTAAAGCATAAACCATAAGGTCATGTCACTGTTCTTCTGAGAACCCTCTAGTGTCAGCCATCTCACTCAGAACAGAGACAGACTTCTTACCATGACAATGTCCAGCAAAAGCCTTCTCATCCTGTGTCACCTTTCTAGCCTCTTCTCCGTGTGTCTTTCCTTCCCACTTCCACTGTACTGTGAAGTCCTTCACATGTCCACACATTAGGGCTGCACCNTTTGGGTTACACCTGTCTGTGACAACACAGGGCTAGTCACTGTGTATCAGTTACTTTTTCCATGCTATGACGAAATACTTGACATTCTGCAGGAAAGCTAAGGTTTGAACCTTGGGCTGCATCAGGAGGAGAGAAGGCAGCCACTAGCCTGAAAGGGTGGCTTGTGTGTGAGGAGGTAGGGATGCCTCTGGAAAGAGTGGCTCTTGCTTGTGTCAGGGCTCTAGTGTCAGCAAGGGGGACTGGTCTTAGAATTTTCTGATTTTTAGGAAGATTGTAGTTGAAAGCTTTCTCTGGTCCCAAGCTCCTTTGGTTCCCGCCCAGCCCCTTGGTCCCTCAGCCACTTATAAAATAATCATTCAGAGGCTTAATATTATTTATAAACTGTATGGCCTATGGCAGGCCTCTTACTAGATAGCTCTTATATCTTAAATTAACTCATTTCTATTAATCTATGTTTTGCCACGTGTTCTGTGACTTTACCAGTCTGCTGGCATGTTGCTCCTTGGGCAGCAGGCTGGCTTCACCCCAGACTCCACCTTTCTCTTTCCTGTCTCTCTCCTTGGATTTCCCACCTGCCTCTAAGCTGCCTTGCCATAGGCCAAAGCAGCTTATTTATTAACCAATAGGAACAACATATATTCACAGAGTACAGAAAGACATCCCCCAGCAGGTGGTGTTACTCCTGTGAGGTGTCTGGAGTAACAAAATGTGGTGTTCCTGACACTGTATGGGATATCTGAGCTACGTGGTTCATGTTTGAAAGAGCAGGAATGCGTTTGTCACCATCTAACACTTTCCATACACCACACCTTGTTTGAAGTATTTCATACGCAGATGCTCATTCAATCCTCACAATCTAATGTGGGAGCCACCCTTATTGTTTGACTAATGAGGGGACCAATGAAACATCAAGCACTTTGCCTACGATCCTTTGGCCATAAGAGGCAGAGTAGTAAGTATTGAACTGTNCAGTCTGNCTTCACTGTGCCATGCTGTTTGGTTATACTTTGCATCTAGGACTTTAGGAAACACTTCTCTTGTCCTTGCTTCCCTCAGCTTTTAGGGAGCTGTGGAGGGAGAGTCCCTCCATTCTGGCCCTGTCTTTCTTCCATCCCTCCTCTTTTCTTCCTCACCCTCTGGTTTTTGTAGTTGGTATCAGGCAGGGAGTGTGACAGGGAGGCTTCATATCATGTGACTGGAAGGAGGAGAAGGCTAGGGTGTACTTCCAGGACTGGCTGGGGTCGATTTACATTTTGTGGGACCTAAAGTGTGTATTATCTATTGTAGGAGGATTCCTCAAGAATAGATAGGGAGCTGGGTGGTGGTGGTGTACACCTTTAATCCCAGCACTCGGGAGGCAGAGGCAGGCGGATCTCTGTGAGTTCAAGGCCAGCGTGAACTACAGAGTGAGTTCCAGGACAGCAAGGAGTGTTACACAGAGAAACCCTGTTTCGGAAAAACCAACCAACCAATCAACCAACCAAACAAACAAACAAAAAATAGGGAAAAATACAAGGTTAGTCAGTCATACTTTCCCCATCATCAGGTCTTCAGAGAAGGCCTCACTAGTTCCCTAGAACCCTGCCTCTCACCCTGAATCTGGCTTTTTTGACTGTTCCAGAGGGGAAGTTGACCAGCTGAGAATCTGTCTTCTGATAGCACTGANTCCNTCTTAGAANAACAGTCAAGTGGAGGAACAGGTTCCTGGGATTTCTTTCCCACCTCTCTGAGGCCCTAGGGTGGTCCAGCCATCATCCTAGCTTGTAAAGTGGAAGGGCAACNCATTCAACTTCATCGGGGAAAAAGGATTTATTAACAGCAAGGTGGTCTTACCAACCAAGGTTCAGTTCTGCTTGACACTCAGAAACCCACACTTGAGATGGAAGAGTTTGTGTTGAGGAGAAAATGTTTATTATGAAAAATCAGCTAATTAGAAAATGGCTGCTCTATTGTCTCCCAAGGACCATGCCAAAGAATGTGGATACATGGAAGGGTTGTATTTTTTTTGGAAGGGGCATAGTCCAGGGGGTGAAAAGACAGGAGGACTACTTGCTGATCATACATCCACCAAGCTCNATAAGTATCTCTGCCACGTGAGCTATTTCCCTTTCTTTTTGACAGACTTTCTATGTGGTAACTATTGACCTACTCCCCGGGGCCAGTCCATGACATTCTTTAGAAAGATGTGCCATTTTCCCTGAAGTGGATCATTACACTTCTTTAATTAAAGAAAAAGATTAGGAAATCTCNCACTGTGGTGTTATCTGAAGACCATCAGTAATTTTGAAAAACTGATAACCGATTAGGGAGTCTTGGCACCAGTGTGTTCTTGTTTTCCCTGCAATGTCTGGCTCCGACAGTTAGTGTATCTGTCATTTCAAGGTAGTTTCTGTAGACTGTTTAATGCTGGGCAAATGGAAAAAACAAAAAGTAACTTTACTAGGGGGCAATTTACAAAGTAGAGCTAATCTAGGCTCGGGCAGATGGAGGAAGGGCACGCAGCTGCAGCGATGGGCACTGTTACAATAGTAGTGCAATCCCAGCCCTTGGGAAGTGGGAGCAGGAGAATCAGAAATCCAAGGTTATGCTCAGCTACACTGGGAGATTGAGGCTATAGAGAACCTTGTTCAAAACAAACAAACAAACAACAAACAAATGAATGAACTTGTTGGTATTTTCCTAGTAGGCCTTTGAGGGACAAGCTGTCATGGGTTGCTGCAGATGGATTTAGCCCTGTCCCATTTGTCCCATATATATTTAGTTCAGCCTGTTTCTATACGTATTTTGTTACCACAATCTCATCATGGAGTGCCTTGGCTTCAGCCTCTGTGCTNGCCTGGCTTTTTGTAGAGTGTCTAGGGCCANCAGGGCTACATCAGAAATTGGTTCTGTTTGTCTTTAAAGAGAAACATCATCAACCTTTCTGGAGAGGTCTGACAGGATGGCTTCAGCCAAGAGGGGGCAGAGATAAACTGGCCAGTGGTGGCAGGACCCGAGGGCAAGCCTGTGAGAAGCTGGAGACCCAGGTGGGAAGGGTGAATCAGGCACAGACTTGGAAACAGCATCCTCACTCACCAGACTCTGAAGAACGAATATGCCACATGGAAGGGGATGCCTTGTGATCTCAGCATGTGCCCTGGGCACTGTCAGCATGGTCCTGCCATGTCCCACAACTTCACTGTGGTTNTCCCAGAGCAGACAAAGGCCACTGAGAGCACTCACTGAATATTCAAGTGTTCCCCCTGTTCATTTACTTCTCTCTCTTTCTCAGGGAAAATTGACTGGAAATGGCAACTCCACAGACAGTCCTGAACTGCAAATTAGAGCTAAGCCAGCAGCCCTGAGATTTACAATCATAACCTCTTAGAATTGAACTATTAANTAAACCAAACATGAGTGTATTAAGTCACAAGCCCTGGCTTGAGCAATTACTGGCGTTGCCTCTTCAGTCAATAATTTTATAGTGCTTGGAATTGCTATTGCCTCTTCAATCAGATCTCTAGGCTGGGGTCATAGCTCTCTCTTCCCCCCACCCTTTCCCTTCTGTCATACTCCCTGCCCTCCAAGTTTTCCTGAGAGGTTGCAGGAGCCTGGGGAGGATGTCTTTCTTCTCTCTTTTAGGAACTGTGCAATAAGTAACATTTGAAGCCTGAAGGTGGTAAAACTGAAAATTCAATTCAAGTTCCTTGTAATGTGTCCCCATCCTTTAAGANGGACTGTAGGTTTTGGTCAAGAAGCTGAGCAGAATCCAGAATCTAGAAACAGACATGACAGGTGAGCTGTAATGGAAATGCTTGGAGGTGATGATTAGATTGACAGCAGGGCCTGCTTTATCAAGGTCATGGTATAGGGAGTCCTAGTCCTGTCTCTATGTTTCTTTATTTATTTAGATACGGGTTCTCATTCTGTTTCTCAGGGTGGCCTTGAACTCTTGGGCTCAAGCCATCCGTCTACCTCAGCCTCTTGAGTGCCGAGGCTATAGGTGCCCACTTGCCTGAGTTTAGACCTACCCTTAGCNGTGAACCTGGTCTAGGACATTTACCTTTTGTTAGGCTGCTCTTGACCAGAGATTGATGAGTTGGATGGGATATAGGATGCTGGGAACAGAATCTGGGTCCTACGTGCCCTTAACTGATGAGCCGTGTCTCCAGCCTTGGAATAAGTTTTGAGATAGCTAGAATGTTATCATGTTGTTTTTAATTTTTACATATTTGTTTTAATATCTATCTATCTATCTATCTATCTATCTATCTATCTATCTATCTATCTATCTATCTATCTATCTTTGAGACAGGGTGTCTCTATTATGTAACTCTGGCTGTCCTGGAACTTGCTATGTAGGCCTGGCTGGTCTTGAACTCTGAGAGATCATCTCATCTGCTTCCTGAGTCCTGGGATTAAAGGCATGCACCACCATGCCTGGAATNGTATTTATCTTTATGGTGACTTTGAATCNCACGTTCATAGGCCAGAGAAAGTGGATTTCACTTTATAACAGTGACAGGAAGTCTTTTTCTTTGAAAGCAGCGTTAAATAAAATGTTAGATGATCTAAGTGAGANTATTAAGAAAATAGTAGTGATAAACAGGAAATGAAGAAGGGCAATAATTTCGAAACTGGGACACAAACAGTGGGAACATGGGAAGCGGTAAATGGGCCGTCCTGCCTGGAGGAGCTTCTGTCACCAGCTCCTAGGTTGAGGATGCAGTGGACAACTTTATGCGCCAGTAATGATGTTTCTCCAGGAAGTGGTCTCTGCCTCCCGCTTAGTTCCATTTCTGTCTTTCCATTTGTGGCCACACAGCAAAACCACTAGGTGTCNGACAACTGTCCCCTCTCCTGCTCACATTCTCTCTGCCCCCATGATCGTGTAACCACCGTGTCTGGGAACGGAGGGTCTCAGAGAAACAGCCGGGTTGTGTTCATGAGTCCAGGGCTCTTGGGGAGTCACACGACATTGAGAAAGTTGG
>LZPO01107543.1:865335-881854 GCA_001675575.1 Neotoma lepida
TGTGTGTGCGTGTGTGTCTTAGCCCATTCAGGCTGCTATAACAAAATGCCTTAGACTGGGTAGTTAATAAACAACAGATGTTTATTTCTTATAGCTTTGAAGGGAGAAATCTGAGATGGGGGGAAGAGTGAATGAATAGTAACTTCTCACCTCTCTCTCTCTCTCTTTTTTTTTAATTACCTGGACTTAGGGACTGAGGTGTGTTTCTCAGTTAGGTTTCCACTGCTGTGATAAAACACTGGCCAAAGCCAGTTNGTGGAGGAAAGGGCTTACTTCCCCTCACAGAGTACAGTCCATCATCGAGGGAAGTCAGGGCAAGAATTAGAGGCAGGAACTGANGTAATGAGTCGGGGAGTGCTGCTTACTACTGGCTTTCCCAGGGATGGTACCGCCCACCGTGGCCTGAGCCCTTCCACACCAATCACTCATCAAGAAAATGCCCCACAGGCTGGCCTGCAAGTCAATCCGTTAGNGACATTTTTCTCAACTGAGGTTTCCCTTTAGACGAACCTAGCTTATGCCAAGATGACAAAACAAAACAAACAAACAAAAAAACCTGACCAGGGCAGTGAGTGCTGTATTTGTACACATTTATGTGTGTGTGTAAAGACCAAGACAGCGTCATCAGTATTTCCATGACCTTAAACATTTCACATTTATTTGTGTTGAGAACATTTAAAATCTGATCTTCTGGCTATAATATGCAACAAATTATAAACTATATTCATTTGTAAACTAGATTGACTCCCTGCTATGGAATACTAGAACTTACCCTTCTTCCTCAACTTGGTTTGGTATTTGTTCTCTTGCCTCTTTCCATCCCCTACTTCATCCTTCCCCAGCTCTGGTACTCATTATTCTAGTCTCCACTTCTAAGAGAGCAACTTTAAAAACTATTAAAGTTACAGGTGTGTATGCATTATGTAACTATATTTGTATGTATGTGTGAGTGTGCCATGATGTCTGTGTGGAGGTCAGAGGAACACTTGTGGGAACTGGCCCTGTCCTTGTGGGTCCTGTCGATCAGGTCATCAGGCTTGGTGGCAAGTGCTTTTACCCAATGAGCCATCTTGCTGGCCCAAGTTCAACTTTCAATGCTTTCCCTTAATTTGTCTTTCTATTCCTGATGTATTCTCTTAATTTAATGTCCTCTGGGTTCATTCATGTACCCTTTTTAAATGGTCACTAATCCCATTCATGAGGACCCTGATTCATGACTTAACCACCTCTAAATGCCCCCTAACTCTTATTTACACAATGGTTACATATTAGCATATGAATGTGTGTGTGTGTGTGTGTGTGTGTGTGTACATTCAGACCATGGCAGAGGTCAGTGGATCTCAGGATTTTAAGGATAATCAAATCCCTCTTGTCATATTTTCCAGATGAAAACACAGAAGGCCAGAACAGGTGTCCCCTAGTCCCCTCCCCTCTCCGACTCTGTCTAGTCTAGACACGTCCCAAGTCAGTGCAGAAGGGAGAAAAATTAATGACTGATGAGCTGCTTTCNCCTGTGAGATTAGCAAAAGACGATGATTTATGCCTCTGCCTTCCCAGCTGATACCTGAGATTTAAAAGAGCATACCAGTTATCTCCAACTCAAAGAGGTGAACGGAGGCAGGGGTTTCTAGGCAACTGAATCAGGATGAGAAATTACTCTTTAATATCCAACAAGCAGATATGAATTTATTAAGTTGCCCACTGAGTGTTGCGGAGGGAAAAGGGCCTTAAATTCTCACCTCGCTCTCATTTAGAATAACTTGACATTCATGCAGTATCTCTTTAATTCATTTGTTAATAATGCTATCACCATCATTATTTGACTTGGTACTTGGTTTATCCAAATTGAACTTCAGGAAACTGAACACGTGGGTCTCTGCCTTGGGTTTCTTCTCCCGTGGGGAACCTGGGAGCAAGATGCAAGTTTACCAGAGTGAATTCAGTTTGTGACCTGGGAGCCGAGTTGGGTCTGATTTTCATTCAGTGGGAGGGGAAGGTGCTTCTCACAGAGGTGCTTCTCACAGAGGTGCATTTTTGCTTTGTTCCCAGGGATGCCCTTATATTTTGGGGACCCATACGGTGGNACTATCCCTGTGGAGGANNGGCCCAGAGGTAGTGGATGGTAGTGTTACTGGGCCAAACTCTCTGTACAGTTTGCAGATCACCGAAGAGCTGAGTTTTGCAAAAGAGAGTTTATTCCTGCCTGGAGATAGGAGAGAAAGCGTAAATCTGCCAACCCACCCCGCAATGCAGAGTTTAAGGGTATTTGTGGAATCAAGAAGCAGGGTATTCTAAGGCTTGAGGAGAGGTGATNGGCTGAAGGAGAAATNGGGTAGCCTGTTCTCTGGGCACGTGTGCTCAAATGTCACAGCTCCCAGGGCTTGTGCTCAGAAAATAGCAGCATTACCGAGATCTGAGGGTGAAGATTTGGCCCTTTGATGACAGAAGTTCACTTCTCAGGCCCAAGTGAATGATTGGTGGTTTTCTCTGCCTGGTGTTTCCTCTAGACTCCTGAAAAATAACTTGAGCAACTGTAACCCACACAGCAGCAGTGTGACCTGTGGGCTGAGCTTATCCGTGACCTGTGAAGTTGGTGGAGAAAGCAGGGAACTACAGCAGCCGGGGTGGGGAGGCTTGTTTTGTCTTGGTTTCAGAGGGCAGACTGCTAGCCAGCTCCTCCCTGTCACCTGCAACCATACTTAGTAGGTCTAGAGGATAGCCAGGTTGTGCCTTTTCATATTCTCTGTCTTCTGCCTTCTCTCATCTCTATTCTTGGGCACCATAAGGCATTTCTCCCACTCTGCCTTGTCATCTGTTGGTTTTGAAATTTTTATGAAGAATCTCATTAGAATTTAAACATTTTAAAACATCATATAGATAGATCCTGCATATTTTTTATTAGGTTTAGTCATATTTTTTGGGAGGGAATATATTTGGCTATTTAAATGGGATTTTTTTCTTTCATTATATTTTCAAATCAGTTGTGTGTGTAGAATAAGGTATTGATTTTCATATATCCATTTTTATAGCTAGCCCCCTATTGAATTCTACTTTTTTATTTTGTGGGACAGCACCTCTCTGTATAGACTGGCTGTCCTGGAGCTCTCTATGTACACCAGACTGGCCTTGAGATCCGCCTGCCTCTGCCTGTGCTGGGATTAGCACACCACGCAATTCTGTTCATTTGAACTTGACTCTCTTTGGCTTGCTGAGTATTGAGTCAAAGCTTGTTGCAGATGACTCTAAAGCTTTTTCTTCTTTGTGTTTATGGCTTCATTCCCCATGCTGGGTGACATGGATGTTATGGCTTCATTCTCCGCAGCCATGCTGGGTGGCATAGAGAGTGCAAGTCTTCTCTTTTTCTTGGCTTTTNGGTTGGGTTTCTTCTGCCTCTGACTTTGCTTATGACTTGANATCTAGAGCCCAAGCTCTGACTTCACCTCTCATTGTCCCTGGGGAGCAGGGTTGCAAGTTCCAGGAGGTTCTTAGAATTTGGGGCCCCAGACATTGCTGGACTACATCCCTTTCTCCATACGTGACTCATCATGTCCAGTCAGACTTCCCCATTTCCTCTTTTTGGAATCTCTTCCAGCTTGACTTGAATTCTTGGAGCTTAGTAGGTAATTTTAGGGAAAAGGAACAACAAAGGAATACACAGAAAAGTTTGCCACTGTTTCAATAATCATATTGTGTAAATAGCAGTATACATCACGGGTATATTTCTGAATACAATTTTGCTTTTTAAAAACAGTGCTAGTCAAATACTTTTAAGACATCATTTGCAGAAATTGAACTTGAACATGCTTATACTTACAAAAGGGGAATTTAAAGAATGAAAACAGGGGCTGGAGAGGTGGCTCAGTGGTTAAGAGCACTGGCTGGTCTTGAGTTCAATTCCCAGCAACCACATGGTGGCTCACAACCATCTGTATTGAGATCTGGTGCCCTCTTCTGGTGCACAGGCATACACGCAGGCAGAATGCTGTATACATACTAAATAAAGGCATCTTAAAAAAACACAGAAAAACTTAAAAAGAATAAAAACATATTAATAATAAGAGAGAAAGAGAGAGAGAGAGAGAGAGAGAGAGAGAGAGAGAGAGAGAGAGAGAGTGAGAGAGAGAGAATTTATTGACTCCTATGATCAAATTGCAGAAAAGCCAGGTATTTGCTCAGTTTTCCCTCAGGACCATTTTCTATGAAGACAGACTTCATTTGAGGATTGATATTCTTGAGAAGTCCATTTGAGGACAGAATCCCTCTGGTTCAAGGACAGAATCCCTCTGGTTGGCTGGTTTCTAACATAGCTTTTANAGTGTCAGCAGCTCTGGGATGCCATCTTGAAAGTAAGAGCCATCTACTGAGTCCTTAGGAAGAGCCAATACTATTCTAAGCATGTAACAGACTTACCGCACGTAACCTCAGGATGAAGGTATGAAGTATTGGAATAGGTAGAAATTGGAGTCTAGCGGCCCCTGCTGGGATTTCCTGGAACAAAGGATTGGACCANGTATATATANATGGATAGTGGTAGAAACACAGTTTATTCAGGATGAGAGCACTTGCAAGCAAGGATGTGGACCAGAGAGCCAGGGAAGAAGATTGGGAACTCAATGGCACTGTCCCTTTAGAGCGCTGAGCTTTTATGAGCATTTACACAGTGCCTGCCTTTCCCTGCTGGAAACCTTGGGCTTTTTTCTGGNATCCTCTGTTCCTTACCTGTCTCCCTTGGTGGTATAGTGGTGTGGGGAGGGTTGTCATTGACACCCCCTGACCCTCCCTTTCCACCCCACTCTTCTGCCTCCCTATGGTTCTACTCATCTTACTCACGAGGAAGTGGAGCCTGGCCAAGAAGCTCACAGAGACCCACAAAGCCGATGAAGAGGTTGGAGTTTAGAGTTATTTGGCCCAGAGCATGAGGACTCTTAGGCCCTGCAGAGTCACCTCGGGAGAGAGGAGTTCTTCCTGCCAATTCCAGCTGGAAATGTTCCTAAAACCAAACGGGCTGTGATTGGTCTGGCTTGATTCTTTGCCCATGCCTGGCCAATCACTGACCTCAGAGGGACCAGTTGCTAGGTGTAGTCTACCCTGGGTCTTATGCTTTTCTTAGGGCTATAGAGAGCAGAAGTGTTTCCTAAAAATGGTGTGTGTGTGTGTGTGTGTGTGTGTGTGTGTGTGTGTGTGTGTGTGTGTGTGTGTGTGTGATCTTGTCTTGCTCTGGACAAATAAAACACTTAACTGATCCCCATAATTCTCAAGCACAAATCCACAAACCGTCCCCTCTGAGTAGACCAGCCATCTCCAGAAGCTCTGGGGACATCAGGCACATTCCTGCCTCCTCTCTTTGTGTATACTATCTCCTCTCCGTGAAAACCTTTCCCTCCCATGTACCAAGTATCACATCCTTTCTTTTTGTGTGTACTATTTTAGTTAGCTTTTGCTATCAACCTGACAAAGCCTACTTCAGTGGAGGGACCGTCCAGGTCAGATGGGCCTGTGGCCATGTCTGTGAAGGATCATCTTGAGTGCTGATGGATGTGTGTAGGGGTGCCCATGGTGGGTGGTTCTATCCCTAGGAAGGTGGATGTGGGCTATATAAGAAAGCTAGCTGGAGCATGAGGCTGTGAGTGAGCCAGACGACAAGCCAGCCAGCAAACTGCATTCCTCCATGGTTTCTGTCTCCAGCTCCTGTCTTGAGTTCCTGCCTTTACTTTCTTCAGGGATGGACTGTGACCTGGAAGTGTAAGAGGAAGGAAACCCTTTCCTCTCAAAAGTTGCTTTTGGTCAGGGTGTTTCATCACAGCAAGAGGCAGCAGACCAGAGCAAGCACCTTTCCCTAGGCAGCATCCACTAACCCTCCCCACTGATTTGGACGATTTGCTCTACAGATTTGCCACCACCATTCAATTAACAAGAAGGTGCTTTTATCTTCTGGAGGAAGAAAAGGAACAGCTTTGTGTCTCCACATTTCCTGATCTCGAACTTTCCAGCTGATGGGACTGCGCTGGGAAACAAAAGTGGTTCAAGGTGCCTGTGCCAAGATATTAGCATACACTGCCCCAGGCAAAGACACCGCTGGGTCGCTCCATCTGTTTTGCCAAGTTCTCTTATGTAAGTGACAGCTGAGGGTGTTTTGAAGGGAATGCCGGGTTTGTGAACGGTACACATCTTAATAGAGGAACCGGCATGTGGAGCTTGCTTTGTGCGAGCAGGTTTTTGCTGGAGGGTAACTTGGAGGTGAAGAGCTGTTCGGGATGGCTGGCGAGGGAGGCGGGCAGAGCTAAGACTGACAAGAGTTCTTTTCATCTGTAAAGGGCTGTCAGGAGAGGCTACTCCAGGGTGCTCCTCTTGGGGCAAGAGGGATACTTGCCAGCTGGGGCCACATACTGCACCCAGGTCAGAGAACAGCCCTTGTTTGTTATACCAGTGACTCTGTATATGCTTCAAACTTGGGAGTAATTATGTTTACTTGATGAGGGTGGGAGTTAGAGAAGGTGGCTCCAAAATCCCTGGGGTGCTCTTGTTATGAAAGAGTGGGATCAGGACCCTGTCTCTTACTTGATGAGGGTGGGAGTTAGAGAAGGTGGCTCCAAAATCCCTGGGGTGCTCTTGTTATGAAAGAGTGGGATCAGGACCCTTTCTCTTGATTCTGGGCAGAAAACCAGCTGTTTCCACTCGGCATTCTTCCGTGGCTCACTCTCCAGAACGCCATGCTGTGGAGGCTTTCTCCCTCAGCTCAGCGGCCATCCTCTGAGAGGACATCTATAGATGCTCTGGCTAGCCCTGCAGTTGTAGTACCAGCCANGTGAGCTCAGAGCCATCTTGGGAGTTCTAGACATTCTGGAGGAGAGAAGGGCTGTCCTACCTGGGAATCCTCCGAAGCCCGAGACCCGGGTGTCTTTTACACAACAAAGTTAATAATGAGAACAGCCTCCCAGCCCCCTCCTGATCCTCCTACCTTAATCTCCTGAGTGCTAGGATTACAGGCTCACACTGTTACACCTGTTGTCCTCATGCTAGGCGAGCACTCTGCCCACTGAGCTACACTTCCATCCCCANCCAGAATCTCTTGATTTCAACGGCACTTGAGAACCTGGGAACCTTTCCAGCTCCCTAGTTCTAGAGACTGAGGTTCCGAGAGGGTGGAGCTCTTTACGAATACCCACAATCCCAGGCCGCTTGGTGTCCTTTCATATGGCCTCCATAGTGTACAAAAACAATGCCATCTTGTCCAAGATTCTTTTCCCAGCTTGGAATCTGCTCAGTTCCCATGGCATTTGGGCACTGGGCCCTAACCTATGAGTCTTGATGGAAAATTCCAATGAACCTTCTTTTTCCCCCTCTGGCTATATTTAGTCTCAAAGAAGCAAGCTCCAGTACCTCATCCCCAGGATAGTCAACTACCCAGAGGGTCTGACTCCTCCTGCCTATGGCTTTTCTCCTAGTTATTGGGGAGTAACATTGGCTTTACATCATTGGCACTTGAAGGATTTCTATCAGCTAGTCAATCAACAAACAGTGGTGGACTGACTACTCTTTTAAGTGTCTATGGAAGAAATGAACTATAAACCTCAGCCCATGCTCTTGAGAACTGGTAGTTTGTTTGGGGGAAAGAAGACACATGTAAAGTAAAATAGCACAAAGATTTGACTAGTCCCAGGATAGGTACCATATGCTCACTTAAGAGACTGAGTGGCAGGCACTGTGTCTTTTTTGTATCTCTGAGAGAATCTGGGGATCTCGTCTACAACCATATGATTAAAAACAAAACAGAATTCTCCAAACACAAAAACCAAAAACGAGAGCAAGTGTGTGAACGGTAACAGCCACTGCATCGTCCATAAACAAAGGTTAGCAATCGCCTTGGTTCCATTCTGGTTGCTGTAGTAGGATGCCCTGACCAAAGCAACTGAAGGGAGAAAGGGTTTATTCTGGGTCGGGGTTCAAGGTACAGTCATGGCAGGGAAGGCAGGCAGGGCAGCAGGAGCCTAAAGCAGCCCGTTATGTCATCACTATAACCAGGAAACAGAGGGTGGTGAATGCAAGGCAGGGCTCAGCTCTTTCTCCATTTTACACAGTCCAGGATTCCCCTGCCCAGGGAATGGTGCTGCCCAGAGTTAGGGTGGGTCTTCCCATGTCAATGAACCTAATCAAGGTGATCCCTCACAGGCCCTCTTCTAGGTGATTCTAGACCCGGTTAGGTTGACAATACACATGCACCCATCCCAGAAATAGTATAATCACTATGATTTGAAGCAAAATAGTTTGATATGCCACAAAACATCTGTGATTCCTACAGGTATGATCACACAGGCAATACAAGCTATAATGAGATACAAAATATCTATGATGTGGTATAAAACCTGTGACCTCTATGGCTGCTAACATCATACATATCCTATGAGTATTTCTGTGTGGGGGAGGTACTTAAATTCATAACAGACAGAGATGCTGAATTTTATTTAGTGGCTAAAAGGAGGTTCATGGTCTGTAGCCGGTTTACAAATGATAACAACATTGCAGTTGGTCTTGCTTTTATTACTTGCCACACACCATCAACTTTTAAATAATTCAGTGATGAGATGACTTTCTCCCCTGAGGGTCCAAGGATTCCCACTGTCTGCTTCCCTCACCCTGGTTATGACACTAGATACATATGTAATTCTTTCCCTCAGTAGTTCTGACCCTTACCTTCTGCCCATGGAGCCCTCAGAGGTTACTCTAGGTTACACANGCCTGCTGTGTGGTGTGTCACCAACTAAGAGATAGGCTTTGGAATTAGGTGGGTCTGAGTTTTGCTTGATGTAATCTTGAGGAAGTGACAACCTTTCTGGGAAATAGTTTTCTTCTCTGGATAACAGTATATAGTAACAGGGGTGGCATGTGGGGAAGACTGTATCCAGCCTGTGGAGGTAGTTCCATTTGTGGAGGCTGTTCTGATGGTCTTTGTGAGGCCTGGCCCTGCCAATGGTGTTGGGAGAAAGATACTGTTTATTGGGTGAGAAATTGAGTCCTCACTCTGTCAAAGGTGTTCTGATGGGGCGGGAGATTCGTGCTGTCCTGCCACCCACACAGGGAGAACTATTGCTGCCGTGAAAATCAGCCTCTAGCAGCTCAGGGACTGAAGAAGAGCCATGGAGTCTGCAGACTATCACTCAACTTGGCTTTTCTATCTGAGGGATTAGAACTTAATTCTCTGGGGCCAGTGAAAAGGGAAACACACACACACACACACACACACACACACACACACACACACACACACTTACACCTCCAACATGTCAGGATCTCACCTTGAGTGCTGATGAGTGGCAAGCCTTCAGCAGGTCAGAGAAACTGAAGAGGAGACAGAGTAGGCAAACTACTGGACAAACAGACACTGAGGACTTTTCTGAGGGCCAAAGTTTAGTTCTTCATTTTATTATTCTTACTGTTGTTTGTTCTACTCTATTTTTCTGTTCTGTTTTCCTACCCTGATATTTACCATTTGTCTTGTGAAGGCAATACAGACTCCATCTTAGGGTAGGGCCACCATCTTAGACCACCTGCTGTACTCAGTTCCAGGAAGGACCTCAGGAATGTGCCATGACAACTAGAACAGATACAGGGCATACTCCTGCAGACATTTTCTGTCTGCGGTTTATGGCCCTTGAGGATATCTAGATAATACTTCTGAGCAGTCCAGATAATCCTGCTCAGCAAGTTGTAGTTCCCCACNCAAAGTCCAACCCAATAGTCTCAAATGTGGTTTCGCTCCAAAAGTCTAGACCAATAGTTTCAAAAAATCACCTTGCCCCGTATCCCTTCTACCCTATCCCAAGATGCCAAAGCATGTAATTCCAGGTTTGTGGTTTTTCCCTATAAAAACTCTCTACTCCTGGGCCTGCTGCCACTGCCGCATTTCCCTCCATCTGCCGTGCGTGAAGTGGTCCAGGTTCGAANCTGACAATAAAAGGACTCTTATGTGCTTGCATCAGGAACCAGCTCCTTGGTGGTCTCTGGGGGTTTCTTGAAACAGGTACAACGGTCTCTCTTGATGTTTTCCTTCTAACTTTCTTTCTATATCTTTCCTTTTCTCATGTATATTNGTTCCCTTACAGCTTATATACCTCAGCAAAATCTTTTAAGCAATATAAAAATTACAATATGGTTACATTCTATTTTTCAAGTGAATGATTACAGTGAATACAAGTAAAAAACAGCATGTTTTCCATATCCCTTACATGATTAAACATTTTATATATTACAGGTGAAAAACAAGTTATCCCAAGAGCACATACATTCATACCCAAGCAACTTGTTATAGATTAACAGAGTGTAAGCAGGAAGGATATTTTTTTCTCAACCAGTTCTTTTGCTGGCAGGCTGCATTTTGCAGTTACAAAGAAAGGACCAATTATCTTATTATTTATCTCAAAAGGTAATCTTATAAGGAACCTTAAAAGAATCACAAATCTAAACTTTTGTATATGAAAAAGAATCAGTCAGCTCTATTTTAAATCCTCAGAGTGCATATCCACTCATCAACAGTTTTTTATATCAGGAAGCTGAGGGCAAGAAATGGGTACAAGGAATTAATCACTTTTGCATCCTAGCAAGAAATGTACATCAGCCAGCAATAGCCAGACTGTCATTGTTCTTGATTCTTGACCTCAATGAGTCCCTCACTCAACTATTAGAAGTATACCTTTAAATTGTTTTTCAAAACTTTTTACCTCAAAGCCATTAACAAAAACATCTTAACCTAATCTTAAGGTTTTTTTTTTTCCTCTTCTTTCAAAACCTACTTGCCAATAAGTATTTTTCCCTTCCTCCTGTAAAATTACTAATATTTCTTTGCAATTTTCAAAATATAACTATCTAAGTTGGTTGAGACCATATTTTCCTAGTTTTATTGTCATTTAATTGTCTACTTAAGTACTTAAGTGTCTAATTGAAATTTTGGCTTATTACATCAGCATACCATCTATCTTACACATAATCTAACCTAATGACAACTGACAATTGTCTATTTGCTATACTACTACACTCTTTCAGAACAGAGATTATCAGACACATATGAGATGATTGAATGCTTGAATTTCTTTTATACTTTATATTTAACATTTATTTGATAAAAACCTGAGTCTAGGTAGATTAAAGGCCTAGAGAAAAACTTAGTATTATTCTACTAAAGAAACATAACAATAAAATAAACTGATATATTCATAGATCAGAAAATTGCTCACCCCTCATCACAGAAGCTTTTCTTGCAGTAGATGGAAATTGATGCAAAGACCTGAAAATGAACTACATCCAGAGAGTGAGAGATTTTGGAGCACCCAGCCATAAATTGTATGTCTTTTTGAAACCCCGCCCCTCAAGACTCAAGGATCTATATGGAATAAGTAGTAGAAGGATTGCAAGAGCCAAAGATGTCTGACTCCAGAGAAAGAGTATTTCCCAGAAACAATAGAGCTGATGTACATATAAATTCACAAAGACTATGAAAGCAAGCACAATAAACCAGACAGGTTCAAACTAGATAAAAATCCCAGCACAGAGAAGGGGAACTGAAGACTAAGTTTTATGCCTCATCAAGAAACATTTTGTGATCACAGTACTGGCTAAGAAAGGGAAGACCAGTTTTTTACAATGAGGTTTCACCGAATATATCAAACACACTCCAGGGTAAGTCCCATGTGCAGTTAAAGTTGATCAACACAAAATATTCCCTGGGGATATTTTTTTTATTGGGTATATGTATATATGTTTGCACGTGTGTTGTTTTTGAAAGAGAGATAGAGACAGAAAGAAAATTAAGTTAAGTGGGTAGGGAGGTGGAGAGAATCTGGAAGGAGTTGGAGGAGCAGAAAGAGTAGGATCAAAGTATCTGAAATAAAAATTAAAAAATTAAAAAATAATTAATTAAAAAGATTATGACAACAACAATACCATGACTCCTAAATATGATATGTAAAAATAGCAGTACACTGATGGATATTTCCTACTTAATATTCTGTGATGTATTAACATTAACAATACTAGGCATAAAATATGATTTGAATAGATGATGTAACTTAAAAATTTTCCTTCCTGTATTTAAGTAGAATTGGTTATAGAATGACATTTTTCTGTTAAAGATTATTATCTTAGTATTGAAAAAGTCCAAGATGAACTCACAATCTTACAATTGTCTATAGAAGCAAGTCTACCTTATATATTAGCCTTGTAATATGAAGAATGTTTATAAGGAATAGAGTATTTAAATACAGGAATATTAATATATTGTAGGATGATTGTTTATATTTCTTTATGCTATTTTATTGAATTAAGTGTTAAAGGATATCTAATGTTATTTATGTTTATTTTCATGGTTTGATAAAGATCTGTTTCTCACATCTATTATGATCTTTAAAATATTTCATTGCCATGTATTATGCATAAAACTGCACACTGTGTTATCCATCTGTACCCAATCTCTCCTTCTACAACTAGCTCTTTTTCTTCTTTTTGTTTTTATTATTATAATATTATTATAAAACATTTGACTAGCAATCTAAGTAAAGTACTAAAGATGTGTCTAATGTTATTTAAGTGCGTTTTCATTGTTTGATGAAGAACTCTTTCTTACAACATCTATTAAAGTGCATAAAACTGCAGACTGTGTTGCCCATTCGTACCCAATCTCTCCTTCTACATCTAGCTCATTTTCCCTTTTTGTTTATATTATTACATTATTATAAAAGATATTTGACTAAAAATCATCACCCCAAAATAATACTGCTTTAAAATATTACAATAGAGAAACAAATAAGTGTATTGATAATTGTAGTTGCAGTTCTAACATACGTTTTCTCAGAAAATTCAAATATATAACCATTTTCTCTACATTTTAGGAGTAGTCATGTCTTCCTCATTTCATTTCAATTGTTCATTCTGTATTACTTTCAAATATCCTGTTAAGCTGTAAAAACTAAATAGAAATGTATTTCTTATGCTAAATATAGAGTTAAAATACACAATGCAAAAAGTGGTGGGAACAAAGGCTCTCTGGAGGTGAACAGACTTCACATGCTCAGGTAGATGGAAAGGAGATCAGTGGAGCTCAGAAGATAGACAACTTCTAATTAGTTTTTCAATAATACTGAAAACAATTAAAATAAGCCATGTTGATAATGGCCTAAGGAAATCATTAACTAATAACATTAAATGATCTATTTGATTCTTACCAGCTCTGATGCCCCAAGACACTGGAATGTCTCCTGCTTGGCTTCTCTTTAGTTTTGCAGTATATAGCCTTGTCATCTTCTGCCAGAGGAATTCATTTTTTCTCTTTTGTCAGACAAAAATCTCACTATATATCGCTCATGCTGGCTCTAAACTTATGGGAATACTCTTGCCTATGCTTCCTGAATACCACCATGCTGAGCCAGAAGTAATTCTGGAATTCATTAAATGAAAAGCAACTTCTTGTTTGTTACCATATCGAGTAGAGAACAAACTATTCACCAGGTTGGACAAAGTTCCTACATAATTTAAATTGCATATATGGATATCAATATCACCTCACATGGGGCAGTGGACTAACAAGGCAGAAATTATACTCATTTCAGCTGAAAAGATTGGAGCATTGATGACAACATCAACTTATTTGAAAGGTGGAGGTTCATAGGAGAGGTAAGTCAGTTTCTATGACAACGCAAGTTTGCTGCTGTTCTCTTTTAGAGAGAGTATCTCTCAAAAAACCTGAGTAACCCTACTCACCCATAGTTTCAGAGCAGTGCCCAGTTATTTTGTCCAGAAGAAGTGGATCATACTCTTGAGAATTCCATCATCAGCTTGAAAATCAGAGGCCTGAAAAACTGAGTGTGATGCAAATCACATCTACACTATTCAAAACAATGAAGGTCTCATTTTACACAACAATGTGGAGGCTGCAATGCAATGCAAACAACAAAGTAAATTCCAAGCCAACTACTGTTACTGCAGAGAATCAGGTGAAGAGACAGCTGGAGGGACCACTCCTAGTATCAGAATGAAGTGCAAAGATAAGCCTCAAAAGCTACCCTTACAGAAGGACTGAAATTCAATTTGGACAGACTATAGAACAATTTACCACCCAGGGTACCATTACAATACCAAAAGTAGCCAGCAATCAGTGTAGCCTAGCAGCTGGGCATCATACCTACAGGCAAAGAGAGCTTAACAGAGCATTTCTATAAAGGAATAACCAAAAAGAACCCTGCTAGCTAATCTCATTCTATAGTAACTATGAAAATGTCAAGGCTGCTCCCACTGAGTCCTGATGCTGAAGGCTTTAATGTTTGCAGGGACTCTATTTCACTGTAAAAGTCCAGCTAAATCTCTATAAACAAATAAGCAATCATGAGGTTGCTCTGTTGGATTTTAGATTTTCCATAGTGTCGCCTTATTTTAACACAAAGAAAAAATGAAAATGTAAACAAAAGGAAAATAAAAATTGTAAAAGGTTAAAATGAGCAGGAAAATGCCTGTGAGGGGAACTGGGCGCAACAGGCAAGGAAGCACAAAGCAGGCATTGCACACGTCTCTGAAGCTGAAACATCCAGACTTTAAATAAGTCAGTAATAGAACAAAGTCTTCTCAAAAGGAGATATCACTACAAAAAGTGGAAATGAAAAGGGAAACGAACTGAAACTTGGATTCAAAACTTGAATAACTGGAAAAAAATCCACTAGAGGTAACATGTATTGGTAGAAGACAGCACTAGTGCACTTGGGACACAGTGATTGTTCAAGGCATGGGTGGAAATCCTATGAAGCTATGCCAGCAAAGGTTTATTGACTGATAGGAACTTCAGTGATTAGGAGAGGTTGGAATGTTGCAGGTCCAAAGATTAATTGCAATTTATCTTGGGCTATCTTTAGCCCTCTAACTAGCTGATCCTTGCCCACCTCTGTGACTGACCTAACTGACCTCCTATGATTAAAAGATCAAAAAAAATGAAATCTGTTAATTTAGCAAAACCTTTGTTTTCCGTGAATCGCAGGGCTAAGAGTGTTGTATGACAGTGTGTGAGGCCTTTAGCTGAGATGTCTCCAATTAGCTCTAACCTGCTTCTCTTGTGCTTCTACCTCTGTATTTGAACAACGTCTTGATTAATGATTTTCTTCCTTCTGTTACTTTCAAAACTTTGTGAAACTACTGCCAAGTTTAAACTTGGATTTGGGGTATCTTAAATCTGTATTCCTGGGTCAAGAACACTCATATTTGGCTTCAGAATAAACTATTTCTTATCTGTTTTTAAGTTAAGAGTTGTGTTTTTGTGTTGACTGTTTTAAAGAGCAAGAGAAAAGCATATCAAAGGAATGGAAATCTCACATAGCAAAATATACATAATGGATGTAAATAAGTTTGAGAAAATTTGAAAAAAATAACAACTGAATATGTAACAAATTTTATGGAAAACATTAACCTGCATATTAAAAAAGTTTGATGACCACAGACTGTATAAATACTAAGATGTCCATGCTTATACACAGCAGAACAAGACTGCTAAAAGCACATGACAGGGACAGGGAAGATTGCTTGTTGATTAAAGTGCTTTCCATGCAATTAAAAGGACCAGTGTTTAGATACCTAGCACTCACATACACAATACTAGACAAGCATGCCAGGTCCATTGTAATCCTCTCCTTGGGAAGCAGAAAGGGTTACTTAGAGCAAGTTAGCTAGCTAGATTTGCTGAGTGAACAAGCTTCTAGTTTAGCTGGAGTCCTGGCCTCTATAAAAGTAAGAGAGTAAGTAAAAAGGATGTCTGATATAAACCTCTGGCCTCCAAACACTTGCATGCACAACCAGACATGCATATGTATACATGCATACCACACATATATACCCATACCTCTCCAAAAAAGACAATGACAGAAAAATCAGCCACAGAAGAAATATGAGGTTTCCATTATAAATAGGATAACCAAAGAGATGAGTAGTAGAGGTGTCATTGCAAATAGTGGAGGCCCAGCGCTGTGGGAAGACATATTCAAACTGCTCAAAGAAAGTAATTAAAAAGAAATAATTTTATAAAATTATGGTTGGGGTCACCACAACATGAGGAACTGTACTGAAGGGTTGCAGCGTCGGGAAGGCTGAGAACCACTGCCAATCACACCTGGCAGGTTGTTCCTTTCCTCATTGTCAGTTTCACTAGCCTTCCCAAATGGAGGTTTCTCCTCACGTCAGGGTGACTCATAAATCAGACTGTAAGTGCACAAGGCCTTTATTCGGAACCTTTCATTCTGGCCCCTGTGCCATGTTACGGACATGGTGAAGACAGCAAGGCTTTCTGAGAAAGAAGAAAGCACTGTCTTAGTCTCCAGATCTTTCCTCATCACAGGAGGATCTAACAATCCCAAATATTCATGAGCAAAATGGTAATCAGACTTCAGAGAAACACTAGTTTTATAAAGCATAGCAGAAAATAAGACCAAACACACAGAGATTAAGAGTCCCCAGTTTGGCCAGGTGGTGGCACACACCTTTAATCCCAACACTCAGG
>LZPO01107543.1:886789-910803 GCA_001675575.1 Neotoma lepida
TCGATTTCAAATTACAGCTTTTCTTTTCTTCCTGTGGCCTGTAGCGCTGAGCTGAAGTGGGGGTCAGGGGACACCTGCACTTCCTGCTGACTGTCAAGTGGTTGGGGGTGGGGTGGGGAGGGTTCTTCTGGACCAGCTGCAATATGCTGGTTCCTCAGCCCCGATGGGGGGGATCCTGTCCCTCTCTAGCTGGGACTCTGGAAGTTCTCCTGGCCTGTCCCACTCGTATATGGTAAGAAGATTGAGGGCAGGCCTCTGCAAGATAGCTCTTTGTTGGAAGGAACTCTGTTTTCCTCTATGGATAATAAGAGCTGGGTTGACGAGATGGCTCAATGGTTTAGCACTTGCCATACAAGCCTAAGGACTCCAGTTTGGATTCACAGAACTCATGTAAACGCCTGCTGAATGTGGCTGCCCACCTGTAATTTCTATCTCANCAGGCAGAGATGGCATAGCTAGAGCAAGTTAGTTAACAAGACTAGCCGTATCAGTGAGCTCTGGGTTGATTGAGAGACCTGCCTCATTGAATAAGATAGAAGAGCAATTGAAGATGACTCTTGACAAAGTGCACCCATGTGCAGCCATACCCACACCCACATGTGCCCACACAATGAACGCACACATGAAAAAAAAAGGAAAGTCAAGGGTGATGTGAGCTACCTCTGGATCTTGTTTTTTTCAGAGCAGCTGTATCTCTGTCCTACATTGCTGAACCCTTAATGTCTACACAGTGTGTTTGCACCTTTGGCTCCTATGCCCTGGNAGGTGGGCAGGGAAGGTCAAAATTACTGTGGTGGGGTATTTTGATTACACNCTGTCATTCCCGAGACTCCCAATAAAGTTTACCTTGAATCGGAGGGTGGAGCTAGCTACTAGCTGGCCAGAATTAGCCATAGAGGTTTCGGAGGACCCATGTCATATAGAGAGACACAGGAAGTAGTAGGGAGGGGCTTATTAAGATTAGAGCNNCTTTTGGATCNGGGAAGGAGAGAGAGAGGANGTCACTGGTTGCTTCTCTGATGGATCNGGTTTTTACCCCCATATCTGACTCCCAAGTTTTATTTAATAATAGAACNATATAAGTAAAAGCTTCAAATTACATCCTGAAGACAAGCTTGGGGAGAGGCAGAGTGTCAGAGGTCCCCCCACACCCGTCCAAAGAAAGATGCCTTTCTGTTACATTGTGTGCCTCTATCTAACAAATGTGTGCTGCTGTAATGAAACACCACAGGCTGTGNCTTACAAACNNTAGAGATTTATTTCTCATGATTCTGNAGGCTNGAAAGTCCAAGGCCAAGTCGATTCTGTGTCGGGTGAGGGCCTGCTTTCTGGCTCTTGGGTGGTGGTTTTTTGCTATGTCCTTGCAAGGCAGAAGCAGGCAGGCCAGGACTCATGCCTATGAGGGACCTCGTTTATTAAGCTGCTGATTTCATTCTTCGTATTACTTCTGAAATCCCATGGCCTAACACCATCACTTGGGGATTAGGTTTTGTATATGAGCTCAATGGTACTATAGTGGAGAGCTAAAAATCCCAGTGCACTGGGCCCNGCCGGAAACTCAGACTTGTTTGGTTGGTTCAGACTTAAAACTGTTGGTTGTTTCTACCACCACTCATAATGGAGGGCCACCTTGGGGGCCCCTCATTGGTTTGGATCTGGACATGTCAACCCATTAGCTNTGTGGTGCTGCATGTGCAAATGATTTCCTCGGGGTGATGGTGGTCCCTGACTCTAGGGAGGTTGAGAAGTCCGAGACAATGCATGCAACACTCTTAATCTGTAACAANTGCAACTGCCCTGCTACTTTGAATTCTTTTCCCAACACCTGCCAGTGAGCATGGGGCCATGATGCTCTCGGTCTCAGTCCTGTGTGAGTTCCATCACGTGTCTGTACCCTACAACCTACCACATCAACTCTGGGTGTCCAGGAGAAGTGGCTGCTTGGGGGTTCNTCTTCCCTTTCCCACAGCACCTTCAGTACCCAGGCAGGGGGAGAGACTTCTGCATCTAAATNANTTTTACTTTTTATTAAGAACCTCTCTCATGTGAAAATCGCTCACAGAGTCACTTTCCACAGTGGCTGCATTGCCATCATTTTCAACACTCTGAGAACAAGATGAGATTAGGTGTAGGGAAGGGGCCGTGCTAAGATGAGCAGTCAAGGACTGGATTTAAATCCAATTCTGCAGGTTGAGCCTGTTATTATAGGACTTGAGGCAAGGGCCTCTGTGGCCTAATCCAAGGTTTCTCCAACACCTGGGTCACTGACAATGTCACTGCTGCTTTTATTCTAGGGATATCAAGGGGAGAGAAAGAGAGAGAGAGAGAGAGAGAGAGAGAGAGAGAGAGAGAGAGAGAGAGAGAGAGAGAGAGAGAACTTGAACTAATTCTGAATTTCCACAGTTGCTTGCCTCAAAGGCACCAAATAGACACTCCTGCCAGCGAGCATTCCCTGATCACCCGAGACTTAAAATAAAAGTGATTTAACCCTTCGTGATGCTTAGCCAGGCATGTGCCTGGATCTTCCCACTCCATCTAGGTGCATTTCTAACAGAAGATCTCAGGGATCATAGAACAGAACAGGTTTAATATTTCTCACTGCAGCCACACCCNCTCAGCCTTCCCAGAGGCCTCCAGTGGCACATTCCCTGGGTACCTAGTTAGCACAGGATTATGTGACTGGGTTGGTATGGTGAGCTGCTGTGACCAGGACCTTGATGAAGCAGTGAGGGCAGGATTCCTTAAGCTGACCTGAGAGCCATTCTTAACCTTTTCCATGTCCATCGAAGGGTAGTAATGGCAAATGGTGTTGTTTATCTTTTTTATTTATTTCTGCAGTGTTGTTGGTTGTTTTTTACTCTTTTGCTCTTTTGGGGGTTCCACCACTCAGCTCCCAAATAAATCATACACACGGAGACTTAATTCTTACTTTTAAATGCCTGGCCTTAGCTTGGCTTGTTTTTAGCCAGCTTTCCTTAACTTAAATTATCCCTTCTACCTTTTGCCTCTGGGCTTTTTCCTTTTCTTACTTCTGTATATCTTACTTTCACTCTCACTTGGTGGCTGGCTGTGTGACTGGCCCCTTCATTTCTCGCTCCCTGATCTCTTTTGCTTCCTGATCCCTCTTTTTCTCCTTCAATTAATTCTCTCTGCCTGCCAACCCCACCTATCCTTTCTCCTGCCTTGCTATTGGCTGTTCAGCTCTTTATTAGACCAATCAGGTATCTTAGACAGGCAAAGTAACACAGCTTCACAGAGTTAAACAAATGCAACATAAAGGAATACAACACATCTTTGCATCATTAAGCAAATGTTCCACAGCATAAACAAATTTAACCCATCATGCAATAATATTCCACAACACTGCAGTACTGGGGATTGAACCCAGGGCCTCACATATACTAGGCAAGCACTTTACCTCTGAACTACATCGTCAGTGCAGCAATGCCGTTGAAACTAAAGTCATGAATTCTAAAGTAGAACTCTTTACTACTTTAGTAAAAGGGGGGCCAGCGAGAGGGCTCACTAGGTAAAGGAGCTTGCTGCTAANCCTCAAGACTGGAGTTTGATTCCTGAGTCCTAGATGGTGGAAGGAGAGAACTGACTTCTACGAGTTGTTATCTGACAACATGTGCACCATGACATTCCCATGCCCACCACACATAAATAAATAAAGATAAATTTTAAATTATTTTTATTTTATGAGTGTCTGTGTATGTGAGTACAGGGTTATACATCACAGAGGGTTAAAGCCTCATAGAGGCCAGAGGGAATCAGACACTCTGGAGGTGTATGGTGGCCCATAAAGGCTACCTAGTGAGACCTTACTCAGGCTCAGAGAATCTGAGCTTGCTTTACCCAGGGGGGCTGCATAATAGGATGATTTGGCCAGGGGCATGTTTACCAGGTGTTCAGAAGGGTCTATACTTGGCTGTATGGTGTGCTTTGATCTTGCAAGGGGGAGGTCTTTTGCCTCTCCCCTTGACGTATTATAAAAAGCCCTTTTGAATAAAGCTCTGGGTGGCTGGATATTGACCCAGGCCCTCCCAAAGCTATCCTNTGTCTCTGTATTTCTTATCATCTCTTTCTATCTTTCTACCTAGTATTTCCTCATTCCTCTCTCCTCCACCCAAGAACCCTTCAAAAGGTGGGAGCAGGTTGGANCTGGACTCCCACAGACTCCCACAGAGGTGGAGTTACAGGCATTTGTGAGTTGTCTGATACGGATGCTGGGAACCAAACCCAGGTCCTCTGCAAGAGCAGTGTGCTCTCAATTGCCGAGTTATCTCTCTAGTCCTCTTTTTTTTCTTTTTTAAAGCCGAACTCTGCTATTGGGAGTGGCTTATAAAAGAGAAGTGGCTGGCTCTGCTTCCCCTGTCTTCCACCTGGGAAGGAAATGTGCTGCCTGCACCTGTGGCAGCCATGCTGCAACCATGAGGCCATGAAGCAGGCAGGATCGCCAAGAACCGATCCCTAAGGAGGCTTCTGATGGGAGACTAAATATTCCTGCTCACAGGATCTTGAACTGCAATTTTAACCAACTGTTCACACTGGGTGAGATGAAAGACGTATGCAACAAGAAACACAAAGTGGATATGGTCCTTATAGATGGGTGACAAGGGACAAAAGCAGCCTAGGGTCCCTGGCCAGCCATTTCTGAAAGGCTTAAGAGGGCTGTGGATCCCTTTCTTGTAGCATAGCTAGGGATCCCAGCAGGCAGCCTGCCCTGGGTTCATACTCCTGGGACTGTGGTGCTCACTGGGCAAAACATCAAGAATATCCTGCTTCCAGAAAGAGAAGAGAGGCCAGACTCTCAGGGCCATTCCCTAACTCAAGAAATCACATTCCTGAGGAGGGAGGGGAACCAGGGTCCAGGTTGTTTCGGGCAGCGNAATAGGACTCTGATTCTTGTGCTATCTCTTGGGGCTTTTTTCTTCTGTTGCTTTTTATTGTCGAACCTTGATATGGTGGTTTTTGTTTTCTCTTTCTGTATTTTACTGTTATGTTTGTTGTTATCTCTTAGAAGTCTGTTCTTTTCTAATAGGAGACAGAGAGGGAGTGGATCTGGATGGGGGGGAGGTGGGGAGAGACTGGGACAGTCAAGGCTATCTGGGGACTGTCCAGCACAGACAACAAGCCGGAGACAAAGACCGTTGATAAGATACCATTGTCTGTATTGACATTCTACAGTTATTTTGAGAACTACATGTACCAAGGGGAGGTGGGGAGAGACTGGGTCAGTCAAGGCTATCTGGGGACTGTCCAGCACAGACAACAAGCCGGAGACAAAGACCGTTGATAAGATACCATTGTCTGTATTGACAGGCTTCCGAACCACAGCTGGCAGCTGCCTGCCTTGAGATTTCTTATCACGGAGAAAAATAAGGACCCATTTACCTAAGTGGCTGTTTTAAGTCAGGTTTTCTTCTTTCTCTGCACCCCAATGTCATCCTCATGGACACAGGGCAAGTTTCTGCGTGTGGTGGGAGAAAGGAGGTGGTATAGGTGTGGGGTCTGAGGAAGTTTCCTGGGGGACACATGGCATTCGTGTTGGGACCTGGGGACTTCAGAATTACTTAGGCAGAGAAGGGAGCATCCAAGGTGAGGGGACGGTGTGAGAAAGGGCGAGGCAGGGAGTGAGACTTTTCTGGATCAAGGGCCTCCAAACACTGGCTTTTCTGTGGCAGGATGTCTGCACAGGCGGGAACTTCAGCCAACCCCTGCCGCTCCTAGTCTTAATTTGGAAATGGGTTTAAAGTCGCATTTTTGGGATTCCCCACCTGTGACCTACTGAGCTATTTGGAGCATGCTTTGCTGCTGNTTGTGACACTTCCCTTGTCTTCATCCATGGCTTCCTTTTCCACCTCTGGCTCCAGGGTCCCCGGTGCTGGTTGAGTCTCTCTGTCTCCCCTGGTCTCTTGGCTTCTGATTTGAACTGGGCATTGCTCTGATTCCTTGGCTAGTGACCTTGTGCTGCGACTCCTCTTTCNTCCTTCCTCAGGCTGCCAGTGGCAACTCAAACCCAGCCTTTCCAGTGTTCGCTGGCCACAAGGCTTTTCCATTCCCATTGTTCTCTTAAGTTTAAGCCTCTCTGATTTCATTCTTCTCATAGGAATGAGTAAACCTCTGGAAAAAGAAAATTTTTTTTTTGCTTCAGTGAGATTTACTTTATACCTGTGTATAGGATACATTCCCCACGATCTCTTAAATTATGTTACAGATGCAACATAGACTTTAATTATATTTGATATACATTTATGTTACACTGTATAATGCTATATAGCACAGTATACATATGCACAGCAAGTTTCATTATACAATATACAATTGCTTACTACATTCAACTTTCCTGTAAATCTAACATTGGTATTGATGGTTGAAAAAGGTAAAAGAGTGGGTTATGCTACCCCCTAGTGGCAGAGTGTGGCAACACATGTCTCAGCGAAACAAAGTTTTATCAACTTCATAAACACACACACACACACACACACACACACACACACACACACACACACACACACACACACACGGGTGTGGGACCCGTGAACTGATGAACACAGGATTTGGATAATTCTACTCATGTGAATATGTACATATTAAAAATGTACTTACAACACTCTCCACATTTATAGAGGCTGAGACATTTGTTCCTAGCTCTGTAGTTTTATTCTTTCTCAGGATGATTGGCTGTGGGTGTATCAAAAATGAACTATTTTAATGAATTTTGATAGTAGATACTTTAATTAACGCTATTTTATAATAATAAGATATACTACATCTGCAATGCTTCCCGTACAGCTTATGTTTTCTCCCCAGAAAATTTTGTACAAAACTGAGATGTGTCCTGTACTCAGAGTGTTTGTGTGTGCTGCCGCAGGATCTGGGGACACAGCTTGACACTGTGGGCTGCAGCAGCCTAAGGTATGCTTTCTAGAGAATTCATTTTTTTTTCTTTTTTAGTTTTTTGAGACAGGGTTCTACTGTGTAGCCCTGGCTATCCCAAAACTCACTCTGTAAACCAGGCTAGCCTCATACCCAGAGAGCTCATCCTGCTTCGGCCTTTCGAGTGCTGGAATTAAAGGCATGCACCACCACACTGTAGAGAATTCTACTCAAAAGAATCTACTAGGATTCTTGACTTTAGTGAAGGAGGGAATTGGAATTTTTGTTTGTTTAAAAAATTTGAATTACATTCGCTTATTTAGTGGTGTGTGTGTGTGTGTGTGTGTGTGTGTGTGTGTGTGTGTGTGTGTAGGTTCTGGGGATTGACTCAGATTGTCAGGCTTGGCTGACAAGGGCCTTTGCCCACTAAACCATCTTGCCAGCCCAAGTTGGAGTTTGTTATAGAAGGATTTAGAAGTAGATTCCAGTGCAGACATGGTGGGGGACACTTAGGTAAAAAGCAGTGTGCCCCTGAGGGTGGACAGGGCTACTCCAGAGAGAACTGTGCCTATGTCTTAAAAGCCACCCATGAAATTGTGTAGGCTTCTGAATTACTCTGTCCAAAAGGTCTCTGAGCACTGTTTCCTTTTCTTGTGGTAAATGAGGTTATAGTGTAGTTTGTAAGGATTGCAGAATGACAAGAAAGGTCAGAAGAGTCAAAGGAGCCCAACCGCACTGGGTCACAGGAGTCAAGATGCATGTTTTGACTGTGGACAAGGTTCATAATCTTAACGGGAAAGGAGTAAAGTTAAGTTCGGAGGTCACATAAGCTTAACTTTAGGCATGGTTCATTGTTATGTTAACACTGAGATAAAATATCTCCAAATAAAAAGAGTATCATTGCTCTGGAGGCCACCTCCACTCGAAGTTACGGTAGCTGTGCAGAAGTCTTTGACCTGTGGAGGGGGGTGATCGGGAGGAGAGGGAACTGTAGTTGATATGTAAAATGGAAAAAAAAAAACAAAACAAAAACCAGACTTTTAAATTTAAAAAACAGAAAAGAAGGCTCTCTGCTCCTCCCTGTTCCAGAGACAGTNGCATCTTTTCGTGCAGTGCCAGCCTCATTCCTGAGACAGGATGGTGAAGGTCGGAGTGAACAGATTTGGCTGGATTGGACACCTGGTTGCCAGGGCTGCCTTCATGTCTGGCAAAGTGGACATTGTGGCCATCAATGACCCCTTCATTGACCTCATCTACATGGTCTACATGTTCCAGTATGACTCTACCCATGGCAAGTTCAATGGCACAGTCAAGGCTGAAAACGGGAAGCTCGTCATCAACGGGAAAGCCATCACCATCTTCCAGGAGCGAGATCCCACCAACATCAACTGGGGTGATGCTGGTGCTGAGTATGTTGTGGAATCTACCGGTGTCTTCACCACTATGGAGAAGGCTGGGGCCTACTTGAAGGGTGGGGCCAAAAGGGTCATCATCTCTGCCCCTTCTNCTGACGCCCCCATGTTTGGTGATGGGTGTGAACCATGAGAAGTACGACAATTCACTCAAGATTGTCAGCAATGCTTCCTGCACCACCAACTGCTTAGCCCCCCTGGCCAAGGTCATCCATGACAACTTTGGCATTGTGGAAGGACTCATGACGACAGTCCATGCCATCAACGCCACCCAGAAGACTGTGGATGGCCCCTCTGGGAAGCTGTGGCGTGATGGCCGTGGTGCTGCCCAGAACATNANCCCTGCATCCACCGGTGCTGCCAAGGCTGTGGGCAAGGTCATCCCAGAGCTGAACGGGAAATTCATGGGCATGGCCTTCCGTGTCCCTACCCCCAATGTGTCCGTTGTAGATCTGACATGCCACCTGCAGAAACCCGCCAAGTATGATGATATCAAGAAGGTGGTAAAGCAGGCATCGGAGGGCCCACTAAAGGGCATCCTGGGCTACACTGAGGAGTAGGTTGTCTCCTGTGACTTTAACAGTGACCCCCACTCTTACACCTTTGATGCTGGGGCTGGTGTTGCTCTCAATGACAACTTTGTGAAGCTCATTTCCTGGTATAACAATGAATATGGCTGCAGCAACAGGGTGGTGGACCTCATGGCCTACATGGCCTCCAANGAGTAAGAAGCCCACCCTGGACCACCCACCCTAGCAAGGACAGGGCAAGAGAGAGACCCTCAGCTGCTGAGCAGTTCCTGTCCCAACTCAGCCCCTGACACTGAGCATCTCCCTCACAGTTTCCATCCCAGACCCCCAGAATAACAGGAGGGGCTTAGGGAGCCCTACTCTCTTGAATACCATCAATAAAGTTCACTGCACCCCCCCCAAAAAAAAAGAAGAAAAGAAAAAAAGATATCTTTGACCCTTGGTTGCTGCCGGTAGACTTCAGCTAGATTAGAGGTGAGGGGCCACTTTTTCCTTCCTCTGCCCCCCTAATTATCACTCCTGAACCTGTCTCATTTCACATGCTGGCCAATACAGCTTTCGAGGGGTCTGGGGCACCAACAGCGTTCATGTGCTCACCAAATGCCTCTGTGGCGTGGGGAGTTCTGGGCAGGCAGACCCCAGGTTGCCAGAAGGAGCTATCCAGTTGTTCACTGGGGTTGGGGTGAGGTGAGGAGGGGAATAGGCAGTCCTGGTTGGTATGATGTGGCGTGTGATCCTTTTTGCCAGTACAGAGGCTTCTGTTGGTGTCTTTACCTCCGTGCCCTGGAGCAACACCACCTCACACCCACAGGGACCCCGGCTGGGGCCCTGCAAGACCCTTGAATCTCTCTCCAGCAGCAGCTCAGATGCTGGGCATGGGGTCAGCATATTCCCATTGTGAGGCTCGTCAAAGTCTTTATTTTATTTTGTCTTTTTGGTTTTTTGAGACAGGTGTGTAGCTCTGGCTATCCTGGAACTTGCTCTGTAGACCAGACTGGCTTTGACCTCACAGAGATCCGCCTGCCTCTGCCTCCTGAGTGCTGGGATTAAAGGCATGCACCACCACCGCCTGGCTAGCTTATTTTATTTTAGTTCATTTATTTATTTTTATTCCTGCAAAAGATCAGGGAGTAAATGCTTTAGACTTGTGGGTCTCAGTGTATGATACTCAGTTCTGTCAGTATGGTCAAAGGCAGCAAAACACTTCAGCAATGAATGTGGTCCTTTTTCAGTTGGAACCTCCAGCTCACCTCTGCCTGATCCGGAAAGCTCCATTTCTGTGTCTCCAAACCCTGCCCACTAGCAAAGGGAAGGCACCATAAAACCCCAGTTCCGCATTCTTGGTGCATTCAGGCTTCCTCCTCTGAAGTTGCCAGCTGCCCAAGTCCCTGCATAAAGAGGTCAGCCTTTGACCATACTTGGGCATAAATCCAGCGTCTGAAGGACATGTCATCAACCCTCGTCTACAACCTATCTAACCTCCTTGCTTTAGTTCGGGTATATGGCTTCTCTGTCCTCAATCTCTGGGACTGGAGAACCCACTGGGGAGTTGCTTTGCTTGAATAAACCTGTTGCTATACTTTTTGGTTCAGCTTGATTTGGCCTACTATGGAGTTGGCGGAGAAATCTATTATTGGGAGGCAGAAAATCTATTAGTTTTATGTGACCATGAGTACCTGACATCCTGACTTCTGAGCCAAGTTCTCCCCTGACCCCCAAGAGCTGAGAAAGGCTCCATTGCTCTCAAAGATACCTCGATATTCCTATATCAGCTATTGATTCGATTGTATTCTCTAATGACAATCCATATTGCTTGGTTATTCAGCCTTAGAGTATCCCATCCCTTGCTCTTCTAGCTGATAGCAAATTTTCTTTCTTTAAAAAAATTCTTTATTAAAAATATTTACTTATTTAATTGCTTATTTTGTGCACTTGTATGCATGAGTATAGGTACGTGTGCTGCTGTGTGCATGTGGGTGTCCAAGGACAACACTGGGCAGTCAGTTCTCACCTTCCACCTTGTTGAGGCAGCTGTGCATTCCAGGCTAGTTGGCCCAAGAACTTCTGGGTGGTTCTTTTGTCTCTGCCACCCATTTTGAAGTAGGGGTGCGGGCACTGCAGATACCTGCTACCATATTGAACTTTTTAAATGGTGGATCCCAGGCATTGAACTCCAGTCCATCAGGCTTGCCCATACAGGGCCTTTACCTGTTAAGCCATCTCCCTGGTCCCGATAGTAATTTTTCCAACAACTGTAAACAACTGGATTAAGGACCCTTCTGTTCAGTTTTCTGGCTAAAACACAGTTCATGAAAGGTTGAAGTTCATTATTAATTGCAAGCTGGCATACTCTTGTTTCGGTGTTTGGAACTGTTTGCCTCTTCTGGGTCTTTATTTCATAAAAAAGACATTCATCCATTGAAAATCCTCTTTCCAAAGAACTTCATGGCCATTTTCTCAAAATCTAATTTAGAGCCTTTGGGGCCCTTGCCCAATCCCCTCCAGGTCCCTTTCTTCCTGTGTCCATATCTCTTTGCAGACGCCCCTTTCATTTTCCTAACTAGCTGTTTGAATAATTAAATCTCTACTCCTTTGAAGGTCTGAGCCTTCATCTACATGCTGATCACCCTGCAGCCCTTCTGTGGCTGCTCCTATTTCCTTCCAAGATGAAGTGCCCAGACTGGAATGGCAGTCAAGGTCAGGCATGTACATTTGTATTACATACCATCTCACCATCACTGTGGCGTTGGCTCCTTAATTCAGACTAATAATACATCATTCTTCTCCCTGACCTCCAGCAGTCCTAGCTGCCCTCCCCAGTGTTCATCCCTGATGGTTTCAAGATCTTGTCTTTAAGAAGTTATGACTAATTCAGGGTCCATCAGCCATCATAAATACTTTAAATTGCTCTTCTGAGTGTGAACTGTCTCCCATGGGGTCGCTTAATTTACCAAGTGTCCCTGGTTGTGTTCGTCCCAGACCAGTCCTTGTCCCTGCCCTTAGTAACTGTTTTCCTAGCTCACATTGGTTCAGTCTGAAGAAATGGAACTTTTATTTGGGGATGAGCCAATGCATGAAGTGGAATGCATTATGGTCATATTTCAAGTTTATTTGATTGTTATTTCCCAATGAAACTTTTTTTGGGAGGGCTGCTGAGTGCCCACACGGAGCCTGGTATCATACTTAGTGGTGTAGCTTCTGAGACTCTCTCTGTTTTAGTTTTTTTTATTGAGTTTTAAAATTCATCCGTGGAGAACTTCTGAGACAAAATTCTGCCCCAATGACAAGACCGCACACCCCTTCCAGCTTCCTCTACTGGTTTATTTATTTATATGTTTATGTATATATTTATGTTTGTATGTGTGTACATGTGTGTACCTGCCTGTGGGTGTTCCTGTGGAGGACACTGGGTGTTCTGCTCTCCTAATCTTTACTTTATGCCCTTGAGACAGGGTCTCTTAGTGAGCTAAGAGCTAGTCAGATAACCAACAGGCCCTAGTAATCCCTTTGTCTCTGGCCCTCAGCTCTTGGATTACAAGTACATGTACAGCCATGCCCAGCTTTTTATGTGGGTTCTGTGAACTCAGGTCCTCATGCTTGTGCAGCAAACACTATGAACAACTGAGCCCTCTCCACAGACCTTTATTGATATTCAGAAGAAAAAAAAACCCTTAATTTTTAAATTAGCATATGAAGTAATGGGTTTTTTCACATACTTAGTTTGTTGATTTCTGCCTTCACTTTCACTGGTAATTTTAAAAGATATTTAAATATATGTATTAAATTGGTAAAGTCTGTGTCCTGGCTAGTTTTATGTCAACCTGATACAAGCTAGAGTCATCAGAAAGGAGGGAATCTGGATTGAGGAAAATGCCTCCATGAGATGGGGCTGTAGGTAAACCTCTACGCCATCTTCTTAATCGGTGCTCAATGGAAAGGGGCCCAGCCCATTGTGGGTGGGAACACCCTGGGTTGATTTAAAAACAAAGCAGGCTGAGCAAGCTAAGGGGGGCAAGCCTGTAAGTATCACTCCTCCATGGCTTCTGCATCAGCTCCTGCCTCCTGTTTCCTGCCTGCTTTAGTTCCTGTCCTGCCTTTCCTCAGGGATGAACTATGATTTGGAACTGTGAGTTAACTAAACCCTTTCCTCCACAACTTGNTTTTGGTCATGGTTTCTCATCACAGCAATAATAGGACAGTCTAAATATGGATTATAGTATTACATTAATGACAAATTTCCCAACAGGTCAGGGACAAGTCATGATGAGGCATCTGTGATGGCTAATTTTCACTGTCCACTTGTCTAATACGGAATTGCCTAGAGGATTGGCAGGGTATAGCAGTGTGCTGTCTGTGAGGGTGTTTCCAGGGAGGGTTAGTCATACAGGGAAGACCCACATGCATGTGGGTGACACCATCTCATGGGTTGGGGGCCTGGGCAGGAGAAAGGCAGAGAAAAGAGAAAGGAAGGATTTCCTGCTTCCTAGCTGCCGTGATCTAAATGACTCTCAGCTACCACTCCCTCCTTGCCATGGTGGACTGAGCCCTCTGAACTGTGAGCTCAAATAAATCTCTTCTCCCTTCAGTTGTTTCTGTTAGGATTATGGTCACAGAGCATTGATACAGCACCTTATTTCAGATGGCTTAGAAAAGAATAATGGAGAGGAGGAAGGGGATTGTAGAATGTGCATATTAGATTAGTGCATATGTAAATATATACATAAAGACAAAGCAGATGTGGCAAATGTTAATGATGAATTAGGTGGATTAAGGGTGAAGAGGGGGAATCTAGGTGAAGGGTACATGGCAGTTCATTGATAGTATGTTTCCAACTTTCCTGGTGGGCTGAAGTTCTTTAATTAGTTCTTTAATTAATGAAGTTTCATTAATTAGGAACAAGGAAAACAGTCTAGAGGCTCCTGAGACTTTTTTGGAATATTTGTTTAACCAGGCGAAGATGTGTTACAAAGTATTATGTTGCAAAGTGTTACTGTAACTATGTGAAAGTGTGTTACATTTGTTTCTGCTGCCTTTGTTCAATTATGTAAAGATATGTTGCTGTTTCTCCTTGCTTGCCTAAGGCAACTGATTGGTCTAATAGAAAGCTGAATGGCCAATAGCTAGGAAGAAGAGAGATAGGTGGGGCTGATGGGCAGAGAGAATAATTAGGAGAGAATGAGAGGAGAGAGAGAATGAGAGAAGAGAACTAGGGAGAAAAAAGAGGGAGGTGCCCAGGGCCAGCCAGCTAGGCAGCCACCAGCAGCCAGACATGGAGTAAGACATACAGAAGGAAAGGAAGGTAAAAAAGGCCCATGGCTAAACGTAGATGAAGAGAAACAGGTTAAGTTATAAGAGCCATCAAGAAACAAGCCTAAGCTAAGTCCAAGCATTCATAACTAATAATATTTGGGAGCTGGTTGGTGGCCCAAAAGAAAGCCTGTTACATGAGACCATTGATTGTCAGCTGTCTGACTCTGTCTTCCCTATGGTACACCTTTGTGTTCTTGGGTTTAATCACCCACTTGTGTCAGGGAGCACGCCTGTTTGTCTGATCCCTGACCCCACTGTGATGCTCTATCTCAGTCAGGAAGTCATCAGACACGAGGGCCAGTCACTATGACAGGGGCAGGAGGCAGAAGAGGCAGAGGCTGTTGTTCCCTCGGTCTAGGAGCAGCAGTCTGATGGAAGTCAAGTAGAATTACAGAAGCTGTGAAGAAGCACAGCTGCAGAAGGTCTAACCATTTTTGGGACCCAGGGAGCCCTTTCCTAGGAGAAGTGGGGTTTTGATAAAAAATTTCTGGTTTGGTGGGGCAAAGGTGCACCATGGTGGGGGGCCATTGTATGTGAGGGATGCTGGAGGCATTGAGGGAACCAGTCTGTCTAGAGGGGGTGAAGATAGGGTGGGAGAGGCAGGCAGTGTCTTGTGACTCATTTTAGTAACATTTTTCTTACTTCTGAGAACCATTGGATGGAGTAGGCAGTAATGTCACAATGAGATTTGCACTTTTTTAAAAAAGCCCTCTAGCTGTAATGTAAAAAATAAATAAATAGATAAATAATTGTACAAGGCAACACGGTGATGGGGAAGAAGCCAGGAGGCTGTTGCAGCATCCAACAAGCAGTGACGCTCCATGGGCCAGATGGTGGCTGTACTGAGAGAGAGCTGGTTAGACTGCAGAGATGTGTAGGTTGCAAGCATGGTAGGACTGGATGATTAATTGGACTGTCCTATTCTGACATTCTTTTATAGAAAAAAATTTTCTATTTTTCCTTCGGGTTTGTAGCTTGGTTAGAAAATATAGTTTTCTCCTTTTGCCCCCAAAGCACTTCAAGTATTTCCATTTACATGACATTGACTAATTGTCTTGCCTGTGTGCCTGAGATGAACATTCCTTTCCAGAAGAGCATGGGTTATCTCATTCAATAAGAGCATGCTCATTAGGAACTGGGACCTGCCTATCACATTCCGGAGGCTTAAACGGTGGAAGGTGGGATTTAATGTGGCTTTTAAACAATCTACTGCACTCTTGGAGTTGCTTTAGACAATAGGATTTTTCCCGGAAGATATGAATTTTGACAGGGAAGAGTCCCGACAAAGATGCAATCTCAATACTGACAAATAAATGCCGTTGTACTTTTCCATGCCAAGGGTGATTTACAATTACAGCGGTACACGGTTCTCTTTGATTTATGGCATCCTGTTTAGCCACAGAATTACTTAGCAAAATCAGTTTGCTTGATGTAAGATGTAAGTCTTTTTTTTTTTTTCCTTGCATAGAAAAAAAATTTGGCCTGAAGAAAAGATGACATTAATTTAGGAATAGTGGAGTTATCATTGAGTTATCAAAATAAATCTGAAGACATAAATCAATTCTACTGCACGGAGAATGTTAAATCAATAAGTCCAGAAAGACTCCATTGATTCTGTGCCTGTCACTCAAAGCTTCTGCATTAGGTCCCTCAGCCATATGTTTAATTGAAATGATAATGTAGATAACTTTGGGTAGATACGGGNATTTTGACTTTGATACGGGATAGTTCAAGGTAAGTGAGACGATATGGCACTGCTGTTGTTCTTCTGTGAGTTCAGGAGTGGGGACTTTAAGTCAGTTTCCGGTCTCCTGGAACTCGAGACAGAGGCAGGCCCAACGGTTGTAAGCTACTACTTTGATTTAAAAATTGTATTTTAAAGATGTTAATAGCATCTGCCTTTCTCTCCCTCTCTTCCTGCACAGGTAGGCCATAAAGTGATGGCATTTGTGTGTGTGTGTGTGTGTGTGTGTGTGTAGGTCAGAGGGTGTGTAGGTCAGAGGACTGTGGGAATCAGTTCTCCCTTTCCACTATGTGGGTCTCAAGGATCGAACTTGAGTTGGTGGAAAGTGTTTCTATCTGCTGAGCCATCTTGCCAACCTATAAATTATTACTTTTAAATGTAATTTACAAAATACTATATGTGTAAAGTGGTCACAGCGTTAAGGAGACACTGAAAAAATCACCTATAGTGAACACCACCCACACATTGGGTAGCAGAAATAGTTGTTTTTGTGACATCTCTTTCACTTAAAGCATTGTGAAGGGTGTGTGTGTGTGCAAATCTTTTATCTCAATGTCCCCTTCATCATGTTTCACTGTGTACTTAACTTTACAAAGTTGCAANCAGAACTGTATCCGATAGCTTTCACTATGTAACAAATAGCCCCAAATGTAGTGCCTAAAACAAGAGCTACTTCTTTTTTTAAACAAAATTACATTTATTTATTTTATTGTGTGTGTATGTGTGTGTGTGTGTCCTGTGTGTATGTGGCTATATTTTTGATATTGCTGTTGTTGAGACAAGGTCTATGTAGTTCAGGCTGGCCTCAAACGTGCTATCCTCCTGCTTCAGCTCCATTGTGCCTGGCTTATACATTGCCTTAGTTAGGGTTTCTATTGTTGTGACCAAACACCATGACCAAAAAGCAAGCTGGCGAGGAAAGGGTTTATTTGGCTTACACTTCAGCATTGCTGTTCATCACTGAAGGAAGTCAGGACAGGAACTCAAACAGAGCAGGATCCTGGAGGCAGGAGCTGATGCAGAGGTCATGGAGGGGTGCTGCTTACTGGCTTGCTCCCCATAGCTTGCTCAGCCTGCTTTCTTATAGAATACAGGAACACCAGCTTTGGGATGGCACCACCCACCATGGGCTGGGCCCTCCCCCATTGATCACTAAATGAGAAAATGCCTTACAGCTGGATCTCAAGGAGGCCTTTCCTCAGCTGAGGCTCCTTCCTCTGATGACTCCAGCTTGTGTCAAGTTGACACACAAAACCACCCAGTAGATACATGTTATTTTTAAAGCTGATATATTGAGTATTTATCATGTATTAATTTTAATCCATAGACAATATCCACATAGGTACACACAGTTGTTAACTGCAACCATATACAAGTGCAGGGGAAAAATCAACAAAGCATTGTCTGGGAAGCTACTGGCTGTATGATATTTACAACAGAATATTGTCTAATTTTCTATTACCCACAGCCCCTAAAATTTATAGTAAACTTACATGTGCAGCATATTTCTTCTTTCCAGATAGCATGCTGGCACATTCCCTGTATTCTCCTATTCATCTTGTGTATGACGCAGGGGCTTTTCCTCCACAATCTGCACGCTCGACAATACCATTGTTCTTTTTGTCTCTGTTAGTTACAGAGAGCCCTATAAATGATCACATTTGGCCAGCCGGATATGTTCAAAGAAAAAGGTGCCACTCTCCTACAGTCTGAGGCCTTTCGCAGGAGGAAGTCACAAAAGCAGCTGGGGACAGGCTCAGGGGTTCCTGGATCTTGTCACTGTACCTGACAGAAACCAGGGAGGCCAGATATATTTTGGCTCAGGGTTTGGGAATACTGTGCATCATGATAGGGAAAGGATGGCGTGACATCAGGTAGGCAGTAGGGAAGCAGGGAGCTCTGGTGAAACCAGGATAGATTATAAGTAATAAGGCCCGCCCTCTGTTAGCCTTGCTGCAAAGGCCCACCTCCGGAAGGGTCTACAACCTATTAAAACAAGCACCACCACCTGGGACCAAGTGTCCAAACCCGTGATACTGTGGGGGTATTTCACATTTGAACCATGGCAGATTCCTTATAGTAAGCGTCTTGTTCATCACTATAGAATATTTCCAAAATTTTGCATTTGTATTGGCCAAGGCAACAAGGACAGTCCGAGTTATCATCTGTAGAGCACACCCACTCTCATTAGCTAATGTCACACTTTCAAAGATTTCTCTGCTTCGGGCTATTCTCGGGCAGCTGTGTATGTGGGAAGGCCCTTTACCCAAGCCTTTTTTCAGTCCACCGGGAGCTAGCTTATGCCCCTCTAGTGTGCACTTGCCTATGAGCCATGGTGCCCAGGGCATTTGCCATTTCCTACCTACTTTATTACACCCCATCTGCAGTGAATTCAGGGCAGGAAATAAAACCACCGAAGGGATTATTAACAGTTGGAGTGGAAAGAGTGATCCCACTTGTCTAAAGTAAGTGTGATGTAGTTATCTTCAAAACCGTTTCTCTCTCCAGGCATATGACTTCAGAGAAGAGGTGTGGCTCATACAGAAGGGCGAAAACAGCTGTTCCAGCTCTTTGGAAAGAGGTTTGGATCGTTTCCTAAATGTTCTGGGCTTCTTACAGGGTTAAATAAAAAAAGAAAACCAAAACAAAACAAAAAACCAAAACCCAACTCCTTGGAACGTAATGACAACAAAATGAAAATTGAAAGCAAATAGTGCCCCAAACCACAGTATAAAGGAAGAGAATCATTACCCAACTCATTTCTGTTTTTTCTTTGTGTGTATGTTTATGTGTTTGTTTTGGTTGTTGTGGGGTACCTTGTAGTATATAAGATTTGCTCTGGAAATTTCTCCATGAAGTACAAATTAAGACAGGAGCTTGGGCTCAGCGGTGAGAGTTCATGCCTGTTAGTGACACTTCCGGGTCCACTCTGAAGCATATGTGGCCTTTGGAGTTTGGCAGTAGCCAAATGGGTTGATTTTCAGAGCCATGTGAGATCTCTCAGGCCAGAGGATGGCCTTTGGGGATTCAAGGCACTGATATGTTTGCTACCCTACACTGATGTGATAGCTATCAAACTACCCCGATAGCTATCAGAGCTCCTACCCACTTTATGTGCAGAAGCTTGGGTTGTCGATAATAGTGTTCTCGGCATCCTATGAATGAAACAGTTCAACAGTAAACAGAGGACGAAAGTGGTTTGGAGGACAACTTAGAGGTAAAACAAAGCCTGGCTTCTTAGGATCAGCAGATGCCTCTCCAGGCTGCTGCCTCGAAGCTGTATCTTATGCTTCCAGAGACAGCCAAACATGCATTTTTAAAACCAAGATTTGCTTTTTTCTTCTCCTCTTTAGTTATTGATTACCTCTGTGAAGGAGAGAATATTGACATGTGCAGAAGAGCAGAACGAGTTGCAATCGTTTTAGATGGAGTGTCTTTGGCAGGGCTTCGTGTTCAGATTTAAGTGGGAGCCACTGTGGGTTCTGAAATAGCTTCTATAACCAGTTTCATCACAGACCTAATCATCCAAAACACTATCCTCCGTAATTTGACTGAAAAGTAGCTCGACAGCCAGGGCTTCAATTCTTGAAAAGGATTTAGCAGCCAACCGGCTTACGCTTATTAGAGATGCCCAACACCGGTCTTCGCCTCACTCTAACCACAGCTAAATAAAGCCAGCAGCTTGAATCAAGTCTGGAGGTGAGAGGGCTGGGAACAGATTCCTGAGGGAAAATGGTTTGAAAACATATTAGACAAGGCCTTGCTTGTCCTGCAGAAGTTCTAGTCTCTGGTCTGAGGACCTGAAGAGTCCCCTAGATCAGAAGACAGATGGGCCAGAGTGGCAAGGGCCCAGCAGTAGCCAGGACCCTGCGACTTTCTCCTCACTGTGTGACCTTGGGACTCTCTGAGCTTTGACCTTGATGTGACACTGTCTTTGCTTTTCACCCCCTTTTGCTGAGGAACCTCTCCATTTTTAAGACTTTGAAGACTTTATTTATATTATGCTTTCTTAATTTTTAAACTTGGGGTTTTTAGAAAACATTAAGTTATTTAGTTGCTATATTTGGGGATATCTGGGAAGGCCAGAGGTTATAAAATGCATTAATTGACACGTAATGAAAGCTCTATTCTTCAGGTAGGCAAATGGTATCATAAACGATCTCTTACTTTAATTATATATATTATGGGGCTGGAGAGGTAGTTTGGTTTGTAGAGTGCATGCCATGGAGCCCGGGTTCCTTCCTCTGTACTCCATGAACTGGGTATTCGAGCACATGCTTGTAATCCCAGCAGTTGGGAGATGGAGGCAGGAGGTTAAGGTCATTCTCTGCTAAATAGGGAGTTTGAGTGCAGCCTGAGATAAAATGAAATCCAGCCTCAGAAACAGAACTAAAATTGAGTATATTATAGCAGTAAAACAAAACAAAACAAAAGAAAGAACAAAGAAAAGAAAAAGCAGATATCAAACTAGGTCTAGATATGTTCATTTTACCCACGTGCCACCTACCCCCTCTGCAAGGGCCTTGCTCTGGTGTAAGGCTAGGCTGCATGGCTGTGGAGGTGGCTGGTCTGCTTCCTCACTGTTCTCTGTTCTTACATTGTCTCCCTTTCCTTCCTGGCCCATGCCCTGCTGCACAGACCCCGCCCCCTCCTCCCCACCGAAAAAGCACCAGTGACATAGCCAGGGGAGTTGGTCTGCTCTGTTCGGAGGTGCTAGAGAGGGATCATGGTGGAGAACAGGGCAGATTCAACTTACATGTTCTTAGAAAATCTCAACAAACCCACCACAGTAGGTTTCTGCTAATTGTGGGGGAAGGTGACGAGATAGAACATTAGGTGATTTCTGTTCCTCCCCACACCCGTTCTTTTCATGGTGGTACTGGGTCAGACCTAGGGCCAGTACATCAAGGTCAAGTGTTCAGCTTCTGAGCTACATCCCCACCCAGCCGTACCCCTCATTTTAGGTCCTGGATGAATAACCTTAAGTCGGAGAAAGGGAAGGCATTCCTGGATAAGAGAAGGGAGGGCAAGGAGCCCGATCTCTTATTCCTGCTTTTGTCCAGAGCTGGCCCTCTTAGCAGTAATCCCCTGTCCTATGAAGACCTTTCAAACAGTGCAGCAAAACCAAGTCAGCTCGATGAGGCTGGTGTAAGCTCTGCCTCTCCCCTCTCTTTGTTACAGATCTGCCTTTAAAAGCTCTTTGGAGCGTTTAGCTAGCTAGTGACAGATAGAGAGGTTTAACCACTCTCAAGGCCCCTTGATTTTCATGGTGGGATAAAGAGATTTTATTCCATCACTCATCTGATCCACCTTGACTTCAGATCACGTTGAAACTCCTTTTAGTTGTATCCCCCAGATCATAACGAAAAGGCAGATTAACCTGATTACCGAAGTCCATCAGCTCAGTGCTCTTAGTTAAATGACACCCACCACGAACCCCAAAGCAGCTCTCAGTGCTGTTCCCTGGCTCCGATATACAATGACTTCATCTAATAAAGCTGCTGTCAGCATATTAATCCTCAGTCAAGTTTAAGTAGGAGAATCCTCGTTAGCCGTGATTAGGCGACATGGATGGTTAACAAAATTTTCTCATGCCCTAGGATTCATTTTCATTAAGAATCTAAATTGATTTTAAAAAATACTTCTTCAAGAGCACCTGATTGACAGAGGCTTTATGGGTTTTCATGATGAAGGCTTGTTACAAGGAAACCGTTTTAGTCATTCAGCTCGATTATACATTTGGGCATGCGTTAGGGTGCATTTCCTTTGCGGTTCCTAACCCTCCACTCTCCTTTCCTACCTTACTGTCTTGGGTCCTGCCAGTGAAACAGGATGGGCGTTTTTCACATATTTACCATCTTCTAAGGGGTGCAGTGTATTCCCCAGAGGAGGGCAGCATAAGAAACGGTTTACTTAAGAGTTAGAGGTGGAACCACCCTGGGCTCTTGTCACTTCCTTGGGCTTTGGTCTGTTCCGACTTCACTTTGAACTCTTACCCCTCACCTAAGCTTCTGCAGTTGCTGTTATTGTTTTCTCCTTCCCCTGCCCTCTGCTTCCCTCCCCTCCCCTCCTCTCTGCTCCCCTCCCCTCCCCTTTCTTTCCCTTTCCTATGTACCCAAGGATGACTTTGAACTTCTGATTCTCTGGTCTCCACATTCAGAGCTCTAGGCTTACAGGCACGTGCCGCCATGCAGATTGATGTAGTATTAGGAATCCAGCCAAGGGCTTCACGCATGCTTTCAAAGTATTCCACCAACTGAGATACAGCCTCATCCCTCCCTTCCCCCCCCCTTGAACGCTGTGTTCATTTGAGTCCTTGAAGAAGTAGATGTCAAAACAGGCTCAGACACGCAAGGATTTTATAGGAGGGACTCCTACNGGAGAGAAAGTGGAGAGTGAGCTGGAAAGGAGCTGTCAGCCTTTGATACAAGTGTGAGCCCCTAGTGAAGGAGGAAGCCGTGGTAGGTCTATGGCCTAGATTGCTGTACAGGCCATGAAGTTCAATGATGCTTCCAGGGTCTCAAAACAAAGCTGATCAACAGCTTGGGAACCACCTGCTTCAACATCCTTGCTGTACTCGATGGCCTTGGTGCAGGCGGTGCTGCTTCAGAAGGCAGCTTGGGGACTTGTGTAGAATGATACAGATTGGAGGTAGAGGTCTGTCAGAGCCCTCCCATGGCCAAATGCAACTGAAGAAAGAGAATACCCAAGAATTGTCTTAAAATAAATTTATCATTTATCATCAGTAAATGTCTGATTTATATACTTATTATTTATTGTATATACATACACATATACACCATATATACATATATACACATATATGTATGCATGTATGTTCATATGTGTGCAGGGACATATGTGTGTCAAGTGTGCATGCATGTGTGGGCCAGAGGACAACTTTGTATTTCCTCGGCCATTGTCTGCCTTATTTTGAGACAGGGTCTCTCGTTAGCTGAAAGTCACTGATCAGGCCAGGCTGGCTGGCCAGCAAGCACCAGGGATCTACCAGTCTCTGCCTCCTCAGAACTGGGATTATAAGCACACTCCATTGTTCCAGGCTTTGTAAGTGAGTTTTGGGATTGATCCAAGTCCTCATGCCTGCAAGGCAAGCCCTTTATTGAGTCATCTCCCCAGTCCTGATATCTATTTTTCATACCATATAATTCAGTCGTGTAAAAATTTCTTGGGCATCAAGGAGTCACTAGTCACTTGTGTTTAGGAAGGTCCTGCCTTAATGCACACTTGAAGCCAGTCTGGTATGGGGTTTCCAAGTTCAAGCAGAAACACAAACGGTCAGACTGCAGAGAGTATTTGTGATGTGCTCAGCCACAAATGAAAGAAACATCTTTACCCCACCTCCTTCCCCCAAAGGCTCATGGACCATTGTATAAGGAAGGATGGAAAGATTTTAAGAGCCAAGAGTCTGAGAGTACTGGAATGAAACATATCTTCTGTCTGTGAGAGGACCAGTGGACTCATGAACTCCCAGCACAAGTGTGATTGTCTGCACAAGACCTATACAAGATCAAGCTGGTCAATATTCTAGCATGGATTAGGGAGGGACTCCTAAGCTCCCACCCCTATCTGAGGTGATATTGACAGTTGATGGCTTCTGGAGGAGGCAGAGTCTTTTTTTTTTTGGTTACAGGTTCACCACACTCCAGTTTTTGGGCCTATCCTACAAGCATATGGGCAGCACAAATTGGACTTGGTAGGTTTGGAAAAACAACAAACAAGCAAACAAACAAATACCAAAAAGAAGACATGAAATTGGGAGGGGTGTTGGAAGGTGGTGGTGGTAGTGTGTGTGTGTGTGTGTGTGTGTGTGTGCACCCACATTTCATGTGTTTGTATGTGAAAGGACTTAAGGGGGGGTTGAATGTGATCAAAATACGCTATATGCTTTAATGAGATTCTCAAAGAATAAAAACACTGCATTTAAACATTTGAAAATAAATGTAATGAAAGTATAGCAATATGTTCTTTTACAGAGTAAACATGTATTTTTCTCCCTGTCTTAGCAATAAAATATCTTAGCAAGACATTTTGGTTGGCCTGAGAAAAATACCATTTTGAATCACTTCTCTTCTCTGCCCAGGAAGATGACTGGGAAGTGACAGTCTTCCATGCTCT
>LZPO01107543.1:944359-957019 GCA_001675575.1 Neotoma lepida
AACATTTGAAACAAAAGTTATTTTTTTTAATTATAAAATATAGATTTCTGTTCATTTAGTGAAAAGCTGAGGCGGCTATCCCAGCTTTCAGACTCAATCCAATTGTTCTCCTTAAATCTGTGTTTGACCTAGCTATTCTGTTCCCTTTCCCTCCAATTTCATTTAACATTCACTCATTGTCCTCACACTGTGAAACTCCAGCTTCCTGAAGGTGATTGTCCCCTGACATTGTCCCTGGCCTACACACCAGTCTTCACTGGTCCTTTAGGACTCAGAAAACTATTCCAGGTGTTCAGGTGCACCTAGGCTGNGTGCTTTGATGGAGTGCTTGTTAGGAANGATTGCCAGTTTGTTTCCCCGACGGCACCATTGTCCAAGCCTGGACTCCAGGGCACAGCTCCTGGACCGCTGTGGACACAAGGGAGAAGATGGTCAGCTACCCATTGCCTTCCACCTGACTACTGAGCATGGTTCCTCCGCAATCTGAAGAAGGCACTGCTAGGTGGGTGCCAGCATGCAGAGGAGGTTGTGGATTCTAGAAGGAATGGGCTAGAGCTGCTGGGAGGAGAGTCCTGTTGAGGANGCTCTCATAGCTTCTACTATAAACCCATAGTTTAGAATATGATTCACTCCTGTTTGTTGACTGCCTCAGTGACTCCCATCCCTTGGGCAGAAACGTATCTTTTGCACGGATGTTGCTTTAGTTGCTCAGGTTGCCATAAAGAGGCTTTGCACACCAGGAAGCATAAGTGACTGGCATTTATAGTCTCCCTATGGAAGCTAGAAGCCCCAGGCGAAGGTCCCCCCATACTTGATTTATGGTGAGGGCTCTCTTCCCAGCTTCTAGACAGGCATTTTCTCTGTATGGTCATGAAGGAGTCTTCTTCCGTGGAGTGTCTCCGTTAACTCTTTCACAAGGGCACTATTCCTAATGGGTTAGGATCTCATCCTTAGTACTCCACGAACCTTTATTACCTCCCTAAAAGGCCTATATCCAAATACAGCCTAACTGGGAATTAGAGATCCAGTATATAAACCACGAGAGTTCATGATTAAGTCCACAACGAATGGCAACCGATGGTTTTGCAAACACTTGAAGAAAGAGGAAAAGTGAGGACACAGTCTCCTTTAGTCCCCTCTTCAGGTTTAACAGATCTCTTTAAGAAACTCTTCCACGTGGTCCAATTCCTGTGGGTGTGGGGTGAAGCCAGGTTTTTTCCTGCTTCCCCCATGACCCTGTAAGGAGGGCAGAGAGCTGGCCCTGACTCTAACCTGTGGTTCCACCTGTGTATCTGCACTTACCTTCAGAATTTCTCCACCCAAAATAAATTTTTAGTTATTCAAATTTAAATAGCAAAGCTGTGTCATAATTTGAGGAGAGGTTCAGGCGGCCAGCTCGCACAGTGGTGGGATTCACAATTCCTCGAGGGGAGAAGCCTGCTTTCCCTGAAAACTGCCATGAAACAGTGGGATTGAAAAGTTCATCCACATCACTTCTTNCTTCCTTCCCTCCCAANNAATTTCTTCTCTGATTCCCATTTCTTCTGCTCGTTGAGGACATAAAACAGAGTGAAAGTTACATAGCATGCCTGCTTGTGTACTTCTTACTCCTATTTAGTTTTTTCTTATTTTAAAAAAGTAGGTTTCATATTGCTCTCTTGGTGGGGAAATTCTTGTGTTTCTTAGAAGTCTTTGTTCTGTACTTGGAGACCTGGGGAGGAGCAACGGGAGGTGGAAAATGCTGGTGACATCGGGAAAAGAAGTTTGAGTGCATGCCACTCTCCTCCGTACGTTTGCATTTAACAGGAAACTTCTGGAAGCAAGATGCTCGCCTGCANAGAATCTGGCTGCCTGNGCTGAGAATTTCAGGTTGTTTGTGGTTGTGTGGGGACTTTCTTCAAATCACACTATGTAGATTCCATCTGCCTCTTCCCTGCTCACCTCAGAGTGGCCCAGAGATCTGGAAGCTGGGGAAGGGGTAGGGGCAGGACTCCACTGCATAGAAGTTTCAGAGTTGTAACTGTCTATGATATACACACGTATTCCCTCATCTCCACGTGGGTTGTATCTGGACCTTGGGACAGGGCCTTGGGCCGGGGTGGGGCTGAGCATCCCCCCCGACCCCTCGACGCACCCACACTCCCCAGTGGATTACTGTTTCTCAAGGCTTCAGAGCTGGAAAGCCCTCAGAAATCCAGCAAGGGCGAACCTTTCCCTCACAGATGAAGTCACTGAGGCCCCAGAGGGGTCCACCCTCTTTCTGGGCTTGTCAGAGCCACTTAAGAAATACATGTTGACTTGACACNACCCACTGTAAAATAGGCATAACANAACTCCCCACATGGCAGCTGGATCAGGCTCCCAGCAGCTGGGAAGGATTCTCCCCCTGTTGGTGTAAGCCTCGATGGTGGGGCACAGCAGAAGGGCATTGTGGGATGCTTTTCCAGACTCTGGATGGTACAAACCACACAGAGATTGAAAGCCTCCTTTTACAAACAAGAGATTAATAGATGTCAGAGCTGGAATGGACCTCGTGAATCAATGGCATCCAGTCTCTTCATACCTCAGATTACAGATCACCAAACTGACACCCAGAGAGAGGAAGCAATCNGGCTGGCCGAGTTGACTGTATTGTTCGGATTCAGGCAACAAGTGAAACAGTGAGTAGGAGAGGAATGAAAAGCTCGGGGTAACAAGGTTCAGCCAGGTTTTCTCTTCTGCCACCATTTTGTGACTTCAAGTGGAGCGAGAGTTATTGTCCCACCAGTGAAAAAGAATCATATAAATTAAAACGGCAATGAGCTGTCTGCTGAAGGTGTGAACAAGGCAGATAAATCCCTGGGAGCTTAGGAAACATCTGTTCCTTACCTTGAAGGCAGAAACTTCACCATAAAGCAGACAAAGCAAGGACTGGAATCTTAAAACTTTCTCTGCCGGGCTGCATAAAGATTGGGCAACTTTCGGATGCAATTTTTGTGAATGATCATCTGGCCTCCCTCCTTCTTCTTTACGAGTTGTGGGTTTTCTTGTTTTATGCCTGTCTCAGTTCTTCAGCTTTCTCATGGTGCTGTGAAGTCCTGGAAGGTGATCTTTGACTTTGCCCAGGTTTTTTCTCCTTATCCCTGGAAGTGAAGAAAAATCTGAGCCAGGGAAAAAACAATGAGCAGGCTGCCAGACAAGAATCAGGAGCTGGAGAAAGTCAGAACTGGATCAGAGGTCAGGGTTTGAGTGACTAGCAGTGGAGAAATGATAGATATCAACTCAAGAATCCAGGAGATTTTCATTGGGTTACTAACCTGACGTCAGGAATCTTGGGCTCAGGAGGTTATGAAGATGTATGATAGTTGGGTTAAAGGATACTGTGATCTACTGATGATGNCTGCTATGGACAAACCATAGGAGAGTCTATGTTCTAATGCCTTANTTTGCCNTATGCTGTGTGGTGGTTTGAAAGAAAATGGTCCCCCAAAGGAGTGGCACTATTAGGAGGAGGTGTGGCTTTGTTGGAGTAGGTGNGGTCTTGTTGGAGGAAGNGTGTCACTGTGAAGGTGGGCTTTGAGGTCTCATATATGCTCAAGCCACACCCAGTGAGGCAATTCACTTCTTGTTGCCTTTGGGTCAATATGTAAGGACTCTAAGTTCTAGCACCATGTNTGCCTGTATGCTGCCTTGCTTCCCGCTATGATGATAATGGACTGAACCTCTGNACTGTAAGTGAGCCACCTCAATTAAATGTTTTCCTTCACNTGCAATGTCTTTTCACAGCAATGAAAACCCTAAGACACCCTGGTTTNTTGCATGTACTTGTGCCTTGTCTACTCACAACTTTTCAGTGTCCAAAACAGGTACTATGCTGCCTGTCTGTCTACTNACGGAGCTGTCTTAGAGAAGTTGGTGTCCTTTAGTTTACTCCCTAAGGTGGAGTCTACTCTCTTTATGTGCTGTTATGTTCAGTACAAAGGATATTGCGTGGATAAAATCCTGTAAGTAGAAAAAGACAGATGGTTTCCAAACCCAGAGGTGTTGAACACAGGCTGTTGTTTTGGTATTATGTGGCCAAGGGTGTCCAATCTTTCTTATTCTTTCAGAGATGAGTGAGTACTGTGTGTGTGTGTACGTGTGTGTGTGTGTGTATGTACATGCATGTGTGAGTATGCTGTATGCCAGGGTGTGTGTGCCTAAGTACATTTGTGCAGCAGTAGAGGAGAATGTCAGGAATTATTCTCTATCCTTCTCCACCTTATTCCTTTGAGGCAGGATCTTTCGCTGAGCTTGGAGTGAGGCTAGTGTTTAGGAAGCCCTNGTGATCTTGTCTCTGACCCCAGCACCTGTGCTGGGGTTCTAGGTGTGTGCAACACCTGGCTTTTTAAAGATGTGGGTATTGAGTTGTGAACTCAGTTTCTTGAGCTTGTGCAGCAAACAGTCTTATCCATGGAGTCATCTTTCTATCTCCATTATCATTTTTGAGGAGACAAGGTGGTCTATACTATGCTTCTCACTCTGGTCCATCAAGGCTCTTACTGGTGCAGACTGATAAACACATGGTGGCCATTTGCTACTGAGGAAAGAATTTATACCAGAAGAGTTTCTGGTGAGTTTGACCAGGTTCCTGTCCCAAAGGGCCTTCTGCTCTAGAAAGAACATGTGACATGTGGGGTGGGAACAGAAAGGTGACAAGAATTACATAGTTCTTGGGCCACTGGTCCTTAGGAGGTTGGTGAGAAACAGCATTGGAGTAGACTACTTAGCTGTTTTGTAGTTAACTCTTTTGGTTATAGCCATATGAACACAGTTGTACTTAGTTGGGGTAGGAGAACAAGGAAGAAAAATTCTACCTTTCTTTTCTATTTCATCTGCACATGCAATATTGATCAGAGCTGCAACCATGAACTTTCTGAAAGTGTCAAAATCTCTTCCTTTGGAAGGCAATGTGTGTGGATATAAGCACCCAAGGGCTGGGAAGCCTGGGATTGGTCATAGATGTTTTTCTTATTGATTCATTGAGACATTTTGGATTGAATTATTTACAGGATTTATTTTTTTCTTTTATTCTTCTTCATACATTACACCCTGACTGCAGTTCTCCCCCCATCTACTCCCCTAAGTCCCTTCCTCCTTTCTCTACAGAAAAGATCAGGCCTCCCAAGGATAGCCACTGAACATGGCCTATCAAGACACGATAAGACTAGGCACAAACTCTCATATCTAGGCTGGACGAGGCAACCCAGTAGGAGGAAAAGGGTCCCAAGCATAGGCAAAAGAGTCAGATACACGTCTCACTCCCCCTGTTGGCAGTCCTGTTGGGGAATATTATTTTAAGGTGTGTTGCTTTTGTTCATGTTGCATTTGTTTAACTCTGTGAAGCTGTGTTACTTTGCCTGTCTATAACACCTGATGATCTAATAAAGAACTGGCCAATAGCAAGGCAGGAGAAAGGACAGGTGGGACTGGCAGGCAGAGAGAATATATAGAGGGAGAAATCTGGGAAGAGAGAAGAAGGAGCCAGAGCAGGAGGAGGACTCCAGAGGCCAGCCACCCAGCTACACTGCAAGCCACGGAGTAAGAATAAGATTTACAGAGGTAAGAGAACGGGAAAAGCCCAGAGGCAAAAGGTAGACTGGATAATTTAAGTTAAGGAAGGCTGGCAAGGAACTAAGCCAAGCTAAGGCCGAGCATTCATAAATAAGAAAAAGCCTCCGTGTGTGATTTATTTGGGAGCTGGGTGGTGGGCCCCCTAAAAGAGCCAAAAGAGAAAGAGTAAAAATAAACAGCAACAGAGTCCCACAATAACACCAACCTACACAACCATAAGATATATGCAGTGGACCTGGCTCAGAACCATATAGGGTCCANGNTTGTCGCTTCAGTCTCTGTGAGCCCCTATAAGTCCTGCTTAGCTGGTNCTGTGGGCCATGTTCTCGTGGTGTCCTTTATTCCTAGGGCTCCTATAATTCTTCCTCCCCCTCTTCTGTGGGGGTTCCCCTGGCTCTGCCTAGTGTTTGGCATATGAGTCTCTGTATCTGTTCCCATANGTTGCTGGATGATGCTCCTCTGACGGGCTAGGCAGNGATCTATGAGTATAGCAGAATATCATTAGGAGTCATTCCCTGCCCCCCCTTTNCCCCCAGTCATGTTTGGCTCTATCCAGGGTCTCTGGGCTGTCCTGTCTCTGGTTCCTGGCCATTCAGGCACTGTCAGGCATGGGCTCCCTCTTATGGTGTAGACCTCAAGTTGGACCAGCCATTGGTTGGCCACTCCCACAAGTTCTGTGCCACTATTACCCCAGCACATCTTGCAGGCAGGATAGATGGTAGATCGAAGGTTTTGTGATTAGGTTGATGTTCCAGTCCNACTGCTAGGAGTGTTGCCTTGTTATAGAAGATGGCCAGTTTGGGTCCTGTATCCCCCATTACTAGGAGACATCACTAGGGTCACTCNTGTGGATTCTAGGAAGTTTCCANTGTACTAGGTTTCTACATCACCCCCAAGTCCCCCCCAATTCCAGTATTCTCTCCCTCCATCNCTTCCACCCNCTGCCTGATCCTTCCTGTTCTTATCCCTACCCACTCCAAGTTTATTCTATTTCTGCAAAATCTATCCTATTCCCTCTTCCTGGGGAAATTCATGCATCCTCCCCCCTAGTCCTACTCATTTCTTAGCCTCTCTGGGTCCATGGATTGTAGCATGATTATCCTTTACTTAACAGCTAATGTACGTGATTTCTGCATTACAAAGAATCTATGAGGCNGAATAACAATGTCTACTTTACTATTTAAAAGGATCAATAATATTAATGTGAGAGAAAGCACTGTAAACATGTAAGGATTTATTACTGTTATATTTATGATATTATGAATAATTATTATGTGAAAATTCACACTTATTGTGTTAAAAATGTGGAAAGAGGGTTTTTTTTATTAGGTTTTCTATTAAACATCAAGACCAAGGCAACTTAGAGAAGAACTTATTTGGGCTTATGGTTCCGGGGAGTTAGAATCCATGATGGCATAGTAACGGCATGGCAGCCAGAGCAGCAAGCTGAGGGCTCACATTTTGAGTCACACACAGGATGTAAATAAACCGCACTGGGAATGGCACAAACCTTTCAACTTTCAAATCCCACCTTCAGTGACTTGCTACTTCCAACAATGCCATATCTCCTTAGCCTCCCCAAACAGTGTCAGCAACTGGGGTCCAAGCATCCAGATGCCCAAGACTATAGGGACCATTTCTCATTTAAACCACTGCAGTGGGTCACGTCTGAATGGGTTTTGAACTCCACATTCAANTTACCAATCTAGAAGCTCTACAGGGAGNTTCTCCCTTTTCTGTCTTTGGATGATGTCATGTTCTGATCAACAGGAAAAAGCTCTGAGCTGCTTCTAGGCTCACTGCTTTGGGCCTGTGGTGGTGCTTAGTAGAGGGGGCCTGTGGTGGAATGAACCTNCTCATATCATGGTGGGAAACCAAAGGGAGAGGGAGAGACAGGACGAGATGGAGGTCCNAGGCTTGCCTTCGATGGCATNTCCTCAGTGATCTGAAGACTTCTCCCTAGGCCTCAAACTTCTATCATATCCTGATAGTTCCAGGCTGGGAAGAAAGTCTTCTCACCATGGGCCTTTGGAAATACTTAAGATCCAAACTTTGTCAAAATTGGAATAGTGAATCTCCCTTCCTTCCTGGGCTGGTTGTTCCATGGAGAGAAGGGTTTGCTTTTGAGATGGGTGGACCAGGTGAGGGGTGCAGTGTTGGTTTGAAAGCTCAAGCAGAGCTATTGGCTATGGTGACCTTGATCTCTTGGTTAGCTTGTGTTAACCAACTGGGCAACTGGCCAACAGGATGACAAGTGGGGACAGTGAGATGGCTCAGCATGGAAAGGTCCTTGCCACTAAGCCTGATGACCTGGGTTTGATCCATGAAACTCACATGGTGGAAGGAGAGAACGGAATCCTGTGAATTGTCTTTGCACCTCTCCTGGGCATGCACCTGCTCCCTGACCCCACTGTCCTAGTAAATAAATATAACGATGACAACAAAGGCAAGTGGCACGCAGANAAGAACTGCTGCAGGTGTTTCAGATTCAGCACTGGCCTTTCTTGTGCCTTTGCCAGGACTCAGTGGCTGTAACTGGCAGCACCCATGGACAGCTTCCCTGCNTATTGTTTATAGCTTCCTAGGTCAGTGGTTCTCAACTCGTGTGTTTCGACCCCTTTGGGGGCCGAAAATCCCTTTCACAGGGGTCACCTAAGACTATCGGAAAACACAGATATTTACATTGCAATTCATAACAGTAGCAAAATTACAGTTATGAAGTAGCAACAAAACTATTGTCATGGTTGGGGGTTCACCACAACACGAGGAAACTGTATTAAAGGGTCATACCATTGGGAAGGTTGAGAACCACTGCCTTAGGTGGAAGCCATTGACTCATTTGAATTTGAGGTCATGCAATTTGGAACAAGGGCACTTTGAGTTCAGATCAAATACTCTGCTGACAACTNGCTTTAACTTTCAATTCCTGTGGTTAGGAGGGAAAGACTTTGAATGTCATCTACTAGACTGATTAGCGTCAATGAGGGACCCTCTGTGATGGTTTGCTTCTAAATTTTAATTGGCTGAAGCCTGTATATATGATCATTAACAAAATGATCTCTTCCTACCATGTTAATAATCTTACTAAATAGGGATGCAGCTTCAATTTCTTCTGGGGTAGCTTGTTATTTTTGTGGCACTAAGAGGTGCTAGTTTAAAATTTTTGCCATATATGTGAGCTGCATAGATGGTGGTGTTGGAAAAGTACTTTTTGTTTAACTACAATGACTTGAGTTCCAATTCCTGGCACCCATGTTAAACTTAAGTGTGGGGACGTGTTCCTGTAATCCCAGTGTTGGGGAGGTAGAGACAGAATTATCCCTACTGCTTGTTAGCCAGCCAGACTAGCCAAATCAGTGAGCTCCAGGTAGAAATAACATAGAAGCCAGGCATGGTAGGGCACGCCTTTAATCCCAGAATTTGGGAAGCAAAGGGAGGCGGATCTTTATGAGTTTAGGGCCGGTCTGGTCTGCAGAACACAGAGCAAGTTCTAGGACACTAGGACAGCCAGGGCTTCACAGAGAAGCCTTGTCTCAAAAAAACCAAAAGAAAAAAAAAAAAAGGTTGAGGGGCTGGAGAAATAGCTCAGAAGTTAAGATCACTTCCTGCTCTTGCAGAGGACCAGATATATGCTCCCAGCACCTAAATGGTGGTTCACAACCAGTTCTAAGGGATCCAGCACCCTCTTCTGGTCTCTGTAGGCACCAGGCACTCAGGCAGTGCACATACATATATAAAGGAAGCAAAAATACTCATACACATAAAATGGAAATAAAGAAATCTGTAAAAATAAAATGGAGATCAATAGAGGAAAACAATATCAATATGGAATGACACCCAATGTTGACCTCTGACCTCCATATGCATACGCACACACATGCGCACACATATACACTCAAAATATCACACACACACACACACACACACACACACACATTAAAAAAGGGTTTTGCCACATATGAGACATAATGAAGTTCCGTTTTGGAGAGCCTTGAGCTTGGGCTGCTCAAAAAGATGGGATTTGAAAGGACAGTGTTGGCCCAACTGTGGGGAAGTGGTTTGTTTACATCGGAATGAACCAGAGGCACTGGCTCACGTGGAAACTGTATACCTACCCCACATGTTTTAGACTACCCCACATGTTTTAGACACGTCTGCAAAAGCAAACAGCTCCGTATTTGCAATTGTAGGGTCAAAATGTCACATGTTGGCCCCAGCGGCAATTTAGCTAACCGAGTCCTCAAGCAGTGAGCACTGATGTTGTTAAGAAAGGCTGTGTTGTGGCCACTTAGGCAGTCTCTACACCTGGAAAAAATAAAGAATGAAAGAAGAAAACGAAGTGAATTTGAAACCGGAGCGAGGGCTCTAGTGACGGTGCTAAGATTCCAAGTTCCTAAGCTGCCTCTGCATTCCAGACTGGGAGGGGGGGATATTTGAAAAGCATGCATCTTTTATGGGCAGAATCTCTTTAATCCATATCTCAGGGGCAAGATTANCNCTGTACAACACCCCAGATGGACTGGGCTTTCTGGAAATATGTTCTCATGAAAAGTGTCCCACCGACTGTGTCAATTCTTCTTCCGTGTCTCTCTTAAGCCAGCTGGTTCATCTCTTGAAATTCGATATGCTCCCCTTCTTCTTCTTCTTTTTTTTTTCCAGATATGTCAGTGCACAAAAGAGGCTCATGAGAAGAAACAGCTGCATGAAGACCAGCAGGAGCTGCTGGCGCTACAGATTTGAGGCATGCACCTGCNTGGAGTTGGGTGACTGGTGATTTGTCAGAGAAGGGAAATATCAATGGAACATCAGGACTCAAAGACTAGAGGGACGGATGACTCTGGGGTGGCAAACTGGATACCCCGCTGCTCACCTGGAGGTCAGGGGATCACACCTGGCTTGAATTAGTCAAAAAGGATTTCAGGAGAAGGTTAGTTGGTCATTTAGGAATGAAATGATTAGCTGCCTGTAACAGTTCCTAATAAACAGATCGTCCACATCAATGACATCTATTCATCAGGCTAGGAGCAAATGACATCTCTGTGGCCCTTATGGCAAAAGGGGGCAGGATTGATGAGACTTAGATGTATTGTGTGAAGGTTATCTCCTCACGAAGAAGTGAATGAGCTGGAAGCCGGTGGTGGTGGTGGTGGTGCTGGTGGTGCTGGTGGTGCTGGTGGTGCTGGTGGTGCTGGTGCTGCTGGTGCTGCTGGTGGTGCTGGTGGTGCTGCTGGTGCTGCTGGTGCTGCTGGAGGTGGATCTATTGAACAATGAATGACTTGACTGGATGCGTGTTTTAGTAGGCACACTCACACTGCTGTGGTGTGGACAGACAGTAAGGGAGAGGGGCAATANCATCAAGGCGAAAAATGATAGTTCGGACGGAGGATGAGCTTTTGCTGGAAGTGGTAAGAAGTTGCTGTATTCTGGATATATTTTGGACGTAGAGCCAAGAGAAGACACTGGCAGATTAGAATGAGAGTGTGAGGGAAATGGAGTAAGGGATGCCCCTGAGGGTTTTGGCTTGGGTAACTGGAAGGCTGAGTTCCCAGCAACTGGAATGAGAAAGGCTTTACAGAGGGAGAGTTTGGAGGAGAACTCTTGGTGTTGGCTCTATCTGCCAGAATCTAAATAGNGGGGANGGGTAGGCATCTGGATGAACTGGGATTTCAGAGAGAGGTTCTGGCTGAGAAAGAAACTTAGGAGTCATCAGTGGATAGAAGACATTTAAAACCGAGGGGCTGAGTGAGATTACGAGGAGTATCAGGTGGGGCAGGCAGAGAGGAGGCTCAGATACTGAGCCTTCNGCCTTNCAGNATGAGAAGAGACCTTAGGAGGCACACGTGCAGGTGAAGCAGGAAGAGTGGCCACAAGGTAGGAGAACACCTGAAAGGGTGTGGTGGCCCGAGAACCAGTGAGGAAGATGTTCCAAGGAGGAGGAAGAGAGCAGCTGCTCATGACGGTGTGGGATGAGCCTGGAGCCCTGACAGTTGGATCCAGTCACATCAATGCCACTGGTGACTTTGACAAGAAAGCAATTCTAGTGGAGGGGGAGGGTAGTGNTCTGGTTNGAGAGAACGAGAGGAACAAATTCAGCAAAGGAGCACAGACAGCTATGACAAGGAGCACTGGCAGCTCCTCTGGGGAGCATTCTCAACTGTGTCAAGGAGCTGACTGACAACTCTTGTAAAGGGATCCTGCATATTCGTGGTCACAGGGAGGAGGGGGCAGGGAGTAGAGTGAAGAGATTGGAAAGATTGGTCTGTTTACTTTACCTTTTAAGATAAGAGAAATAATATGGGGATGGGAATAACTAAGTAGAGTAGGGAAAATTCCTATGATGTAAGAGACAGAGGGGAAGGTTCTTGTGTGGGGTAGGGTGGGATCTAGCGGAATTCAGCTTTTCCTTCGAGAGAGAATCATCTATATTTAGGTGGAGAATGTAGGGTTTTGGGGGACAGATGATGGTGGGAGGGTAGTAGTGGAGGTGGGACACTGTGGCAGTTTGTTTCAGGGCGCTCCTGTTTTCTCAGGGAGGCAGGAAGCCAGGTGAGTACTTGGAAGTGAGGATGGGCAGGAAGGTGCCGGAGGTAAAGGAGAGAGAGGTTGGTCTTCTAGGGACCCATTGGAGTCACAGGAGTGGACTGTAGGAACGAGTGTGTGATGTTCTCCAGCCACACTCAGTGGGGGAACAGGTCCAGAATGGGAGATGGAGACTCCTGGGGTTCTCAATAGAGTTCTATTGTAGGGGAGGGGCACTCAGACATCTCTGTCCTTTTCTGTAAATAAACACCTTTATTCATTTCCCCCACCAAGAGAACAGTACTGGGCATAGACTTATGAGCTATTTGTCACTCCTCATGGGCGGTGACACATAGTTTGAAAAATCTCTGATCTATCTATGACACACTCATTTCTTTTATTGACTATTTTTACCTTTAGTTACACAGAGTTATATAAGGTAATTTTCATGGATGTATATAAGGTACTTTGAGCAAATCCTCCCCCATACCCACTACCTTCCCCATGCTTACTGACACTTGGTTTCCCCTCCCCCTTCTCTTTAATTTT
>LZPO01107543.1:958494-969567 GCA_001675575.1 Neotoma lepida
CAAATAGACTAGATATTGTAACTGTAATTCTTGCTAGATAACTGCTTTGTTTTCTGTAATTTTACTATGTTAAAGTTACAACCTTCCTTTTAAATAGAAAGAAAAGGGGAAATGATGGGAATGTCTTTCTAAAAATGTGTTGCTCTGATTGGTTGATAAATAAAGCTGTTTGGCCAATGGTGAGGCAGAATAAGGTTAGGCAGGACATTCGAACTAGGGGAAGAAAAGCAAAAGCAGAGCAGACGCAGACGCCATTCTGCCACCTGGAAAACAACATGTAATGGCACACAGGTAAAGCCATGTGGAACATGTGGCGACATAGATTTATAAAATGGGTTAATTTAAGATATAAGAGCTAGCTAGTGAGAAGGCTGCCAGGGCCATAGTTTAAAAATGATATAAGCCTCTGTGTGTTTATTTGGGTCTAAGCGCCGTGGGAGCCGGGCGGGAGCAGAGATTGGGACCAGACAAACTTTCATCTACAGACATGATCTCAGTGATGACTGCCCTGAGGGTGGGAGGGGGATCCACTGGGCATTTGTTAAGCAGCTGTGGTGTGCCCAGCACAGTTTTCATTGTGGTGTGGGGAAATGGTGAAGGATAAGACATAGGTTTTTCCTTTATGGTGGCAAGGGCCTGAATTAGGTACATACTGGTTGATTAGCTGTCCCATTTCGTTAGGTATCTGGGCCAGATTTTGCTATTTAAAGATGACACCACACTATTGTATGTTATCGCCTAAAATATCCAATGGATGCTGTATTGGTCAGGGTTCTCTAGAGTAAACAGAACTTATAGAATGAATCTCTATATATAGAAAGGGGATTTATTATAATGACTTACAGGCTGTGGTCCAGCTAATCCGACAATGGCTGGTTATGAACAGAAAGTCCAAGAATCTAGTAGTTGCTCAGTCCATGAGGCTGGATATCTTAGCTGGTCTTCAGTATATGCTGGAATCCCTAAGAAGTAGGTTCAATGCCAGTGAAGGAGTGGGCTTTCTAGGGAGGTGAGAGCAAGCCATCAAAGAACAAAAGCTTCCTTCTTCCATGTTCCTTATACAAGCTTCCAGCAGAAGGTGTGGTCCATATTAGAGGTGGGTTTTCAGATCAAAAGATCTAAATTAAAGGTGTATCTTCCTACTTCATAGATCAGGATTAGAAGTAGATCTTCCTTCTTCAAATTAAGAAGCCCCTCACATGTATGCCTTCCATTTTTGGTTTTTAGTTAATTCCAGATGTAGTCAAGTTGACAACCAAGAATAGCCATCACAGATGCTGAAGGCTCTCAGCGTTTGAATATTAGTTACTTTGCTGTGACAAATAATTAATGAAAGTAGCTAAAGGGGAAAAAAAGGTTATTTTGACTCACAGTTTAAAAGTGAAGAAGTCAGGCAGCAGAATTGTGAGGCAGCTGGTCATATTGTATCTGCAGCCAGGAAGCAGAGAGAGAGATAAAGGCTGGCATTCACCTAGCTTTCTTCTGCTTACTCCGTCTAGGAACCCAGCTCATGGAATGGTGTCACCCCCAGTTAAGGTGTTCCTACCTCGATTGACTTAATCTAATAATCCCTCACAGGAATGCCCAGACACTAANTTAGACTAGCTAATCCCTCACAGGCATGCCCAAAGGCTTCTCTCCTGTGCAATTCTAGATCCTGTCAACTTAACAACCTTAAATAGTGCAAACATAAAATGTCCTCCACAGACTCATGTGTTGAAGGCTTGCTCCCTGATTGTTGGTGTTGTTTTGGAAGGTGGCGGAAACTAGGAGGTGAGTCTAACTGAAGTCGGTCTCTTGCATCATACTGGAACTGAAGGTTATACCTGGTCCCTTCCAGTCATTATCTATTTCCCATCTGCCATTTGGCAAGCAGCTTCTGCTGCATGTTTTTGCCTCCACGATGTTTTGCCTTACCGTGAGCTCAGAACCAGCAGAGCCTCTGTCTTAGTTACTTTTATATTGTTGTGAAGAGATACCATGGCAACTCATAAAAAAAGTTTATTGGTGGCTTGCTTATACTTTCAGAGGGTGAGTCCAGGACCATCGTGATTAGGAGCATGGCAACAGGAAGGCAGGCATGTAGTTGAGAGCTTACATCTTATCTGAAACTTGGAGCCGGAGGGGGGGGAGAGAGAGAGAGAGAGAGAGAGAGAGAGAGAGAGAGAGAGAGAGAGAGAGAGAGAGAGAGAGAGAGAGAGAGAGAGAGAGAGAGAAAACTAACTGGGAATGGCTTGGACCTTTGAAACATCAAACTCTACCCCCAGTGACATACCTCCTCCAATAAAGTCACACCTCCTAATCCTTCCCAAACAGTTTCACTAACTGTGGACCAAGCAAACATATGAGTCTCTGTGTAGGCAGAGCTTCTCTGTTGTGGGATGACTCATCCCCGAGAGGCTTGAGGGCCAGCTGGCCCAAACAAGTAAAAAAGATACATTCTGAGAGCCAGCCTGGGTCTGCCTAGGGGCCTTAGCAACAGCAGCTGAAACATGAGCTGGAGACGACTTGGACCAATGAGAGACAGCCATGTCACACCAGCAGATGCATATTCATCAGACCTTCCCCCAGGGTGGGGTGGAGGGTATATAAGAGAGCTTCTTCTGAGTAAACTGAGCTTGTTGTTTCGACATTCTCCTGGAGTCTGTGTGTCTTGACTTCCGTGCCTACTTGGCCCCCTCCCCCATAAAGGGAACAACAACACAGGACCCCTGCTACACTCTGCGTCTTGGCAGCTGCTCCCAAATAACCATCTAGAGACTTATTATTAATCATAAATGCTCAGGCTGGTTACTAGCTAACTCTTACATTTTCAATTAACCCATATTTCTTACTCACCTTCTGCCACATGGCTGTACCTTCCTTCAACACAGTATGTTTCTCTTGCTTCTCTCTGCATCTCTTTCAACTTCAGAGACTCTACCCTTCTTCCTCCCAGCATCCTCTGGCAGTACCGCCTATACCTCCTGTCTACCTACCAGCCATGCAGCTCTTTTATTAAATCAACCAGAAGGTGCCTTGGCAAGGACACATCTTCGGAGTGTATAAAAAGATTATTCCGTAACACCTCTGGGGCCATTTTCATTCAAACCACCACAGCCTATAAACTCAGAAACCTCTGAGATGGGAGTCAAATCAAAGCCTTCCTTCCTACATTCTTCAACATAGATATTCTGTCCTAGCAATGAGAAAAGCTACCTAAACACCGGGCTCAGACATCACAGATGTCCACCCTAATGTCAGCCCCAGAACACATGTCCTCCACATGTGGTCAGGTCAGCTGACTCTAGGACTGTCCCTCCATCTAACAGAAGTAGTAAGTGCTATTAAATGTACCCTAAGGTGATATTAACTTTTAAGGCAGCCTTTTCAAATTGTTGACTTGCACCAAACTGTCTTCTGAAATATCANTTCTTTACTTATAAAAGAACTAATTCTGATTATTTTTTGGTAGGGCAAATAAATGCCCTTCCCATTAGAGGATGGATGGGGACTATGTTTCAGAGCTGAAGACTTATGCTTGCTGAATGGGGAATAAAGTCATGGTGCTGGTTCCCTCTAATTTTGGCTAATCTCAAAGCATAAGACCCTGCAATAATCTTGGCTGCCAGAAGAAAGGTGCTTAATTATCCTATCTCTCTGTCCCTAGTTTTGATCTTTGGCTCAAAGGGAAAATGAGCCAGGATAAAGGTGGTCTGTTCAGTGCCCTCTTCTCATAATTTTATTCGATATGAAATGTCGAATATAAATGAAGGATTTCTCTTTGTGGTATTCCGTGTTGATGGCCCAGGTACAGCATTTTTATTGTTTACAGTCCTTACACTTCACGCTAACACACTCCTCGTGAAGGCTTTGGCTTTGCCTTTCCAGGCAACAGTTAAACCAGCAGGAGACCACTTGTGTGCAATTTGTTGGAATGGAATCTACATTTTGGGATTAGATTACTTAGTAGTGTCATTTTGCTTTGAGTCAACTTTGTGGGTGGTCTCCAATAAACCCCCACTCGTACAGTGAGTGTCAGCCCTGATTATCTCCAAGCAAGCTTGTAATGACTGCACAGCTTGGTGTTTACAAGAAAAAGCCGGTTCCCCTTACTTTAATTCAGGGTATGCAGAGGCGTGGATGAACCCCCACAGAAGGAGTGGCAAAAGGCCCATTCTTGGGCCATTCTTAGAGCTGTGAAATTCAGCTTTTTTTTCCTCCCTGGGGATGGGGGCAGTAGTTAACAACTATCACTTGGGGCTCACCAATTAGGACATTTGTATTTAACAATGCCTGAAGGAGCTGTTACAGCTCAGAATAATAAGGACTAAAGGATTAGGAGGACAGATCCAACACTGTGGAGTGAGCTGTATGGTTAGTGGAAGTGTGGACATATGCAGCAAATACCATACCACAGTGTGGGACCNCTGCTGTGCCGGGCTGCTCCTCAGCCAGCCACCGGGTGAGCTGGTCCTGTAGGTNATCTTTGGTAATGTCTAGAGACAGTTTTGGTTGTCACACTATTAGGGCCTGCTGTAGCACCTAACGGGTAAAGGCCAGGGATGCTTGTGGCCATCTACAGTATATAGACCTCTCTTCCATCTCTTAGAGCAAAGAGTGATAGTCCCTAAGATACCAGTGGAGCTGAGGTGCAGAGACCCTGCTTCAGGGTACTGGGGATTNTTGAAACTCTTCTCTTTTCTGCTTCCATCATCCTCTGGTCCACTCTCATACCTTCTGCATCCCTGCTTGGCTGGGACTGCCATGGCTCTAAAATATTACAGTCTCATGGCAGTGGCTGGAGCTTGGTAGATCTACATCAAATCTGGGCCATAGGTCTTTAGTTGAGGCGACATTGGAACTATTATGATGATGATGATGATGATGATGACGACACAGTCTCATTCTGTAGCCCAAAGCTGGGTTGGAGTCCACTATATAATATAGCTTAGGTTTGCCTTAAAATCACACCACAGCAATCCAATCGCATCTTCCTCCCGAGGGCTAGGATTACAGGCACAAGCTCAAGTGCCTGGCTGGAGCAAGTGACTTAGTGTTTCTCAGCTTCAGTTAAAATATTCCCCGCTAAATTTTAATTTCTTTATCATGTGTACGTGTGTGTGTGTCTGTCTGTCTGTGTGTACACGCACAAGTGTGCACATGCTGAAGTACTCAGGCAGAGGTAGGAGAACAGCTCATAGATGTCAGTTCTCACCTTCCACTGTGTGGATCTCAGGTTGAATTCAGGTCTTCAGGTTTGAGGGTAGGTGCCTTTACCTGCTGAGCCGTCTCCTTGGTCCAATGAGCTTGAAGTTTTTAAATCTGAAAAAGATAGGGACTGGAAACCTTCCCTGGGTGGATGGTGGCAAGGATTCAACATAGGCNAAGCCATCAGTATGTGGTATGCTGGATCATGTCTTGTTCAGAGGATGTCATTGACTCATTCTTGCTTGAAATGTCCAAGGCTCAGTCTCCCCACCTTTGAGTATTTTCCCAGCAATTTTAACTTTTTATTTTATTTTATTTTATTTTTGTGTGTGTGTGTGGTGTTTTTACATGTCTGTGTGCGTATGTGTGTCTAGGCACATGTGCAAGTAGAGACCAGACATTGGGTGTTTTCTGCTTTTAAACATACTTTGTTCACTGATTGCATAGACTGGTGAGCGAGCCCCAGAAACCCACCTATCTCTGCCCTTCCTTGCGCCCTCACCATGGGGGTTACAGGCAAGCCCAGCTTTTTATATACATTTGAAGATCTGAAGTCAGGTCCTTATTCTGCAAGCCCTTTACAGACTGAGCCGTCACCCCATCAGCAGCAATTTCTTTCTTTTCTCTTCTTTTCTTTTCTTCTCCTTTCTCTCCCTCTCTCTTTCCCACTCTTTCTCCCTCTCTTTTTTTTCTGTAAAGTATAGAACACTTAGTAAAAAGGAAAGCAAACAGAAAAAAGAAATCTAGCCAAACTTGAAATACCCGTGTCTTTATTCTTCCTCAGTATCACTGTTAACAGGTAAAAAATGCATTTCCAGCTCCCCCTCTCCCTTCCTNTCCCCCCTCCCCCCACGTGCACACTGCTCTAACGTCTGCTTGTTAGACCTCGTGATGTACTTGGAACATCTCTTCTCGTCAATAAACATAGATCCATATTGTCTATATCATCACTTTACAAAGCTGCCCACTGTTTTACAGCCTCACTGAAGTGTAATTTATCCTGCTCATTCCTCACAGTCTTGAGCATGTGGGTCATCAGGGTTANAGTGGGTTGTATGGAGCTCATCATAGTTGTGGAAAGTGAGCCCTCTCTGTGCCCACCTGGCATTGTACAAACACACCCCATATGGTTGATCCATCCGGTGGGTTTTCTTCTAGAAACGTGTTCTTTGCACTCACCCTCAGGAACTTCCTGCTCATGGTGTGGGGTGGATGGTAAAATCAGTCCTCTTTGTTTTTCATGATGCTGCTTAATACNGTAATTTTTCACTCAGGNTCTGTACTAGGCTGTACAGGCTTGAATCCCAGTTAGACTCATGCTCTCCCTTATCCACACCTTGGCTTCCATGTCTCTGAGATGGAGGTGGCAATTCTGCTTCATTACAAAGCTGTTCCCAGAANTGAAGGANGAAGACCACATCAGGTACATAAGATTTGGTGGGTGGCAAGGACTCTACATGTCCTAATTTNCATTCAGTGAGAACAAATGCCCTATAAGTTACACATCTCTGATAGCTGTCATGTAGTCTCTCTCTGGGGCCAACCAACATTCTTTTCCCTTGGCCAGGGTTCCCTGGATAGAAGAAGCCTCTACCTTTCTATGTTCTCCACAGTGGATGTTTGTGAGTACCACATACTCTCTCTTTCCAGGATGACGGCAGCCAAGTTCCCCCATAAAGTGTGATTGGGGAGCTCTACTCTCTGCACATGCTCACCCTGTCTCCCCTGGTAGTTGGTTGGTTTTCACTCTTTGGGGGCCTGCCACCCAGCTCCCAAATAAATACACAGAGACTTTTTTTAATTATCAATGCCCAGCCTTAGCTTGGCTTGTTTCTAGCCAGCTTCTCTTAAATTATCCTGTCTATCTTTTGCCTCTGGGCTTTCACCTTTCTCTATTTCTCTATATCTTTTCTTTCCTTCTTACTTCATGTCTGGCTGTGTAGCTGGGTGGCTGGGTGACTGGCCCCGGAAGTCTTCCTCCTTCCTCTCTCATTCCTTGATCTTTCCATCCTCTCAGATTTCCCCTTCTATTTATTCTCTCTGCCTGCCAGCCCTGCCTATCCTTTCTCATGACTTGCTATTGGCCGTTCAGCTCTTTATAAGACCAATCAGATGTTTTAGGCAGGCAAAGTAACACAACCTCACAGAGTTAAACAAATGCAACATAAAAGAATGCAACACTTCTTTGCATCATTAAACAAATAATCCACAGCATAAATGAATGTAACACATCTTCAACTAATATTCCACAACATCCCCTACATGAAATACCTGACAGACATTATTCCTTACTCTTATCTACTCCAGACTCCCATTCATCTGGCTTCATATGTTCAGTGTGACCCCTGGATCCCACTACCATTTGTTTAGTTCTCTGGGCCCCTCTGGGAGGGCTGATACCTGGCTGAGGCTCAGACAGAGAGCTTGGCCTATGCACGCTGTCACTGGCCTCTAGAGGTAGGTGCTGTGAGAGAAGAGTACATGTAAGTATCCTCCAAAGGGAAGCTTTGTGGTCATCTCATGAAATCCTAAGATTCCCTGGGTCAGCCCTGTCAATCAACCAGCCTTCTCTGTCACTCGGCCTTCTGGGATGTGATCCTGGATGAATGGGTCCCCTTTAGTTTCCATCGTGCTAGTCTTTCTTGGGAAGGACTCAATCCATATCTATGCCCAGTAGAACCATGTTTTATCTTCTTGTTTCCCTGTTACAATGACCTTTAAGGCCCATCCTTTAGATTAGAGTCTTTGGTGGCCTGAATGTGACCCTCTGCAGGTTGTGTTGAAATCCTAACCCTCAAGGTAATGTACTAAAAGGCGGAGACTTGGGAAGCTGNTGAGATCCTTATATAGGATTAGTGTCCTACAGAAGAGACCCCGGAGAGTTCCCTTGTCTCCCCTACCATCTAGGGACACACCAAGAAATCATTATCTATGAAGCAGAAAGTGAGCCTTCTTGTGAATCTGTCAAAACTGTAAGAAATTCTGTTATTTATAGGCTGCCTCATTTGTGGTATTTTTGTTAGCATATCCTGAGTGGACCAGGAGCCTCGAATCATTAGTTCTCTAAAGCTTGTCTATCCCACGAAGGCCCGGTTGGCTNCTCTGATATGATATTCTGTCTTTAAGTAGCAAAGCTCAAGTTGCATTTGGAGAAACATCAGGCTGTCCATTCCTATCCCTTTAGATAGATGCTGTTTTTCTCACCTGCAGGCAAATGGGATGCCTGTCTGTCTACTCAACCTCCAGCTGACTTTTTTTTTATTTTAGCTTCTGAAGATTTGCTTAGCATTACAGAACTGTCAGCCTAACAGAAAGAGAGAAATCAACCCATGTCACCAGGCATCCCTGGCAAATTAAACTATTTTTTCCATGTTCCCTTCCAGTTCCTNTCCTTGTGAACGTATAATTTAAGGAGTTGTAATCATAGTATAGCTATCATTTTGTGTTCTGCATTTTCCACTTAGCATTAATTATATCATAAGCATTTTCCATGCTGTTGCAAAGTCATCATAATTATCATTTTTAATGACTGTATGAGAATTCATCAAGAGGGGAGTGCATGACTTAACCATTACTTTGTCCTGGGCTTTGGAGGACTCTTCTGCTTTTCCTTTGAGGTTACCCTTGATGTCATGCCCATCTGTTTTTCTTGAGTGAATGTAGGGAAGGCAAGCATCGAAATGGGAAGTGGGTGGAGCAGGAGGAGAAGATGACAACAGAATAGGCAGCAAGCAGAGAAAGATAAAAATACTGATAGGNTCTGGGGGATGGCTTAGCCAGTGAAATGCTTGCTATACAACGATGAGGACCTGAGTTCAGATCCCTAGCACCCACATGACTGTATGCCTGTGTTCCGGCACTGTGAACATGGAGACTGGAGGGTCACTGGCCTGCTACTCTATCCTAATCAGTGAGTTCCAGGTTTAGTGAGAGTTGCTGTCTTAAGAAATAAGGAGGAAGTGATAGAGGAAGACACACATGCTGCTTTTTGGCCTTCCTCCAAATGTATTTGCATGCATGCACATGCAAACCTTCCTCAACATGCNCATATATGCAATGGACACAAATAGACTAAAGGAGTCTGTGACACATATATCTGCAATTAGGCTGAGAACTGGAGGGCCACCTGGACTTTCTTTTGGTAGGCCCCCTCATTAATGACTCTTGGGGATGACAATCCTTTGCAATGACCTTGGATGCCTAGAAGGAAGGAGGCTGCTNTAGGAAGCTGGTTTTGAAAGCAAACTTAACCAAAGGATATTAACTTTCCCGGCTGCCAGAATCACGTCTCAAATGCTTTTCTCAATTCTACAAATATAGCTACAATTTTTGTTTATCAAATAGTTAGTGACGATTAGAGTGAACATGAGCTATGATGAGGTTTCTTCAAGCCCCACCAGTGCTGTCCGCTTACCCACACTCCATGAACTGGAATTCCACACCATGCATGGTCCTCTACAAAACAAGGCTTCCCTTGAGAACATTCNGGGAAACGGTAATGCTGTGTGCTAGATNCCTTTCTTGGATATTCTTAATGCCTGTTCATGTATTCAATACACTGAGAAGTCCTGCAGGAATGCCTGCATTTGGTTCATCTAATGTTTTCTAAGGTCCTGTGGGCTTTTTATCCTATGGTACCTACATTGGTCATAGTCTAGTCNGGAACATGAAATCAAGCTGCATAATTTTGAGAAGATGAATCATGTTCTAGTTAGAAAATGTGGGGCCAGGTAGACAGTTGAGTCAATAACACGCTTGCTGTACAAGTGTGAAGACCTGAGTTTGATCCCCATAACCCATGTCAAAAAGCTGGGCATGCTGGTAAATGCTTGTGATCCCAACTTGGGGACACGGAGACAAAGAAATCCCTGGAGTTCATTGGCCAGCCAGCCTGGTCTACTTGGTGACCTCCAGACCAGAGAGACCAGAGAGAGAAAACAAGGTGGATGGTACCTAGGGAATGGCACATGAGGTTGGCCTCTGGCTTCCACACAAAGGTGCTTGTTTGTGTGTGTTGTAGGCAGGCCTGTAAGTATTTTCTTAATTAGTGATTGGTGAGGGAGGGCACAGCCCATTATAGGTGGTACCATCTCTGAGCTGGTAGTCCTAGGTTCTATAAGAAAACAGACTGAGCGAGCCGTGAGGAGCAAACCAGTAAGCAGCACTCCTTCATGACCTCTGCCTCAGTTCCTGCCTCTAGTTTCCTTTTCTGCTTGAGTTCCTGTCCTGACTTTCTTCAATGATGAAGTGTTGTGGAAATGTGAGCCAAATAAACCCTTTTCTCCACAAGTTGCTTTTGGTCATGGTGTTTCATCACAACAATAGAAATCTTAATTAAGACAAANTCTAAACCAGATGGAATGCTGAAGAGGTCCAAAGCATGAGAGGATTCAATGAACCGTTTCTGGTTGTGAGGAGGGAGAGGCTGTGAGCAAATGAATGTGGGTAGCCTGCAGACGCTGACAAGGACTAGCCAGCAGGCCACTGGGAAAACAGAGTCCTCGGTTCTACAACTTCCTGGAACTGATTTCTGTTTTCAAGTGATTCTTGAGGTGGGCCTAGAGCTAGGTGGAGAACACAGGTCAGCTAGTACCTTCTTTCTGGCCCTGTGAGACCCTAAGCAGAGAAGGGGTTGAGCCCATTGGGTTTCTGCCTTACAGATCTGTGTGAGATAGTGGTGTTTGAAGCCAGTAAGTTTAGAGGAAGTTGCTATGGCAACAACAGAGAATGAACACNTGCTCCCCCACCTTGAGTCATCTGTCACTCTTATGCATTTGCAAGAACCCAGGCTTATAGCAAGGGTCTCAGACATGCAGTTTGTGGGTTCTAGCTCATCTATAACTCGGCACAAAGGGCTGGAAGTGAAGGCTAATGGCTCATGCT
>LZPO01107543.1:1028859-1047251 GCA_001675575.1 Neotoma lepida
CCAGGCTTTAGCAGATAACTAGGAAAGCAGGATCTACGGGGATGGGACCTGGGCATCTGAAAGTTTCCAGATGATTCTAAGGTATGGTCAAGTTAAAAGTCAAGAGATCTTTCACGGCTCTCTCAAGAAGTGAGGTGACTAACCCAAATTTGCCCCCCTGGGAACAGAATCAGGTCTATAATCTAGGGCTTTCTACAACAGTGCAGTGCTTTCCCATGTGGCCCCCAAGCTCCGGCAACACAGGGCCAGCATGTCCCATCCACACTGGCTGTTAGGCCAAGACGTCTCACTTTTACGTGTTTTCTAGTCATCCGGAGGTCTTCTTAACTTGGCTTCTGATTCACAAGTCTTGAGTGGGGCTGATAATTTGAATTTTTAACAAGTTTTCAGATGATGCTGGAGGCCCAAGTCCCACACTTGGAGATCTACTGTTTTAAGCTCTTTCGGGATTCCATCCTTACCTAGGACACACCTCCCCAGCACTCAGGTCGTGGATCTGTGCTCTATTATGGCTGTTTGATGTTTCTCTTTGTTTTTCCAAAATGCCATTCTGTCCACCTGGAAGCTAAGCCTTCCTGAAGATAAACTGTTCCTTTAGGGAGGAATCCTCCAGCCGTGTGCTCTGTGGAAGAGCATTTGACCACATCATCCCCGAGAAGCTTTATTATAAAGCTTATCCCTGAGAGAGTGAAGGATGTGCTTCATAATGGCCAACACCAAGGAGGTTAAAGTTCACTGACAAGGACCATTCGTTAGGTGGGANGCGTGTCTGAGCTCCGCTTGCTTCTCGGCCTCCACANGTGGCTGGAGATGGAAAAGCTGACTGGTNGTAGATTGAAACCTGGGCACCGGAGGAAATCCAGGCCTAATCCTCTCCCATAAAACAAAGTGGAAGATAAGTGGAAGGTTGAATCTGAAAGCAGATGGCTGAGTTCCTCCATGGGGGGCTGTAAGGGGCGGACCTTTGCGATAGAGTATTTATGGATTTCGGGGGGAACCGGACAAGGTGTTGTTGTAAATGCCAAGCAGTCCACAGATTTTGTGATGGGAGTCTGTCTCACGATAACTGTTATTTATNATGCAGTGCTGTNTTATTCATTAAGCGGCNCTGTTTACCATGCGAGAAAAGCCACGAGGCACAACAAAACCCACTCTAAGAGTTTATTAAGAGAAGGAACAGAGGGGAGTGCTTAGGCCTATGGAAATGGTCGTGCAAGGAGAGAGAGGGGAGGGGTCTGTGACCTGCTTTTTATGGATTCCCCCACACATGTGAATATGGGCTTACGTAGCTATACCACACATGGATGTAGATTACATGATCATGCTACACACAAATTACGTGGCACACAGCTTACGGATTACGTAGGACATAAGGCCCCCCAGAATGACTAAGTGTCTTGCCAGCAGTCATGGGAGCATGGCTAGAAATCCTATCAATAACTGCAGCAAGTTTAAGGAAAGATAGCCGCTTTTTGTATGTTTCACACACGCATTTAGGGGCANCGAGACTGGTTCCTGCTGCCATGAGCAAGACTAACATGGTGGATGGAGGACGCAGCTGCTAAGTGAAATCCTCCTAAGAGCTTCTGTCAGGGACAAACTGGCCTTTTGGTCACAGAGAGGTCTATGTGGAGCTGGGAATGGGGTGAGAGGGAGTTGGGACTCAGTACATTTTCTCTAAAGAGCTGTTCCCCCAGCAAGAAAATCAGGTTTATAGAATTGGCTCAATGAAGCAGGCCATTCCTGTTCTGATAGGTTCCTTTACTATGTGAGGCTATAATCTTTCGCACAATGATGCCTTGTGTTGCGGGACTGTCCCTCCTTTACAGACACCAAGAGGTGGCTGACATCCTTCAGTGGACAATCGACTTTCCTGGTCTTTTAAGGTTCTATCCCCAGTCTTTGTCTGACCCATAGAATANCTTTGATGGGTTAAAAGAATTTCTTGGCATACAAAGGCATAGCTAACTGGACCTTTGAAAGCTATTCTCTCTGGAAAAAAAAATACCATATGGGCTATTTAGAAATCCATTTTTAAAACCCAAAGAGGCCTTTCTAATTGCAGTTTTGAAACAATCCTGCAGAGCTATGTGCTTTGGGGGGAGGGGTAGCCTTTTGTCTCCAACTCTGAGGAACACGTGCTCCCCGTTTCAAAGTGGACAAATCAAGCAGGAAGATTTTCAATTGTAGTTTAAGCTGAGCGGACCCTTCGGATTTTCCTGGAGCTTGTCGGAATTCTATTTCTGGGAGGTTGCATTGTGATTGAGTAAGACAAAGGGGGAGGGCAGGGGAGAAGAATCAGAATGAGAAACACGCGAAGAGAAAACAGATGTCTCCATGTCGCATGCAGAGTGCTCATTTGTGCTGTTCCAGAGTCTGGAGGAACAGCTTTGGACGTGAACAGTAAACATAAACAAGGAACCATGGTGGCCCTGGACTGTCCTGGGACTGTCTCACACCTGTAGAGTCTAGCTTCCGAGAGCTCTTGGAAGCTGCCTGCATACCTGGGAAGGAGCCAAGAGCATGCCCTCCTTTGGGGCAACTGGGTAAGGCCCTCTTGAATCCCACCTGATTCTAAGTCTCGTGTCTGTCTTTCTTGGGAGAATTTGCTTTCTGTTAGGTTTGGGAACAGGATAGGTGGTGCCAGAGACACACACTTGTTCCCAGTCTGTCCTTTTCTGGCTTCCACAGTTGAAATCCGCAGCCCCCGTTTCCTGTGTCTTCAGTATTGGTGACCAGTTCAGTGAGACTTTCAATGTCTATTGTGCAAGCCAGTGAGCAGGTCTCAAACATGTGGTCCCCAGACCAAAGGCATCAGCACTATCTGGAAAACTTCTAGAAATGGAAACTCTTCTAGGCTAAGAACTGTGGGAGGGACCCAGGCCCACGTGATTTACAGTCTTCATATGATTCTGGCTGAATCCCGAGACTGGCTCCTATGAGACTGCCCTTGGGGAGAGTTCAGTCATAGACAGAACTGAATTTCCCCATCTGAACTTGGAGACCTGAAGCAGGTTAGTGGAAGAGGTACGGTTGAGGGGAATATCTGGCTCCCCTTTGTCCCACTATATGATTCTCTATTTTGTCTGAGTGTTAGATCTACCCCATGGCCACTGCTAGTGGGGTTGACCTTGGGTAGTGATGCTCAATGATGCTGGTTCACCACGGACCTCGACAGTGTCTCTTTTCTGTCACATAGTGTAGATGTGTCTGCAGGGCTGTCTTCTTTGGAGNTGTCCCAAATATGTATAGTACACATGGACACACAGAAGACAGACAGACAGACANACACACACACAACAATCAAAGGCTCAGAGAGTATCTTTCATGCTCTCACTTTCTTTTCTCTTGGNAAATGAGCCCAAGAGAGGAAGGCAGCAGAAATTCTTTGATGAAAAACTCTGTTACATGCTACTCATGGAATTGCTTTCCACATGTCTTGGCTGTAGAAGTTTCAATTGCAGATTAAATAGTTCATGTGTCTACTGAAATTAACCCCTTCTTACCCTCTGTCTTCGAGTCAGTCATACTGTGTCAGTGATCCCTCCCNGTGAGCTTCATGAATGCTGATGTACACTTCATTGTGAGCACAGTAGACATTTCCTCCTTGGGTCTTGGGGTTAGAGGGTTTTTGTGGAAAATATCTTTTGGGTTGCCCACACATCGTGGAGCAAGCCAGCTATACCCTCTCTATTCCTCTCCCCTTTCCTGGCAAGAGGACAAAATTTAATCCTGACCTTTCTTTGAACACTCCATTATGGTGTGTAAGAGGCAGCCATGAAAAGACAAGAGTTTTTTCCTCCTGTGTTTGGCTTCTGAGATGGAGCCAGGAATCATATCGAGAGGAAGTCATACTGCATTTCTTTTTGGATGATGGTGTTGGAAAGATTAAGTTATTAAAAGCTTGAACTGGTCCTTGCCTGTGTTTTGATTCTCTTTTGCAGTGTGTCCTAATTTTTCAGTAAAGAACTTCCCATATCTTTTCTGAGCTTGGTGTAGAGGTTTGGGGGAGAACGAAGAGACTGAGTACAAAACAATAGAGGGGTTTCCCAAGTCCCATCTTTTGATAACCTCTTTGATAACCTCTGTGGAATAGGGGAACACTTTTTTTTTTTTTGAGTGTCCTACCATCTAGGAAAAAGGCACTGAAGTCCTCAAATGGTGACCACTGACTGAGTCCCTCCCTGGTGTGANATAGAGAAGCATCACAGGTTGGGGGAGAGATACTGGCTGGAGAACTTGACATAGGCTGTTGCACATGGTAACCTTATGTGGTACAGACTTTTTATTACGCAAGTGGACAATGCATTGGAATTCAGGCAGAAACAGTGGACTAAGCCTTAAGGTGCACAGGACCAGTGATGGGAGTCAGAACCTTGAAGGTGGTATTAGGGAACATAAGAGTCTGTGAGCTTGGGTCTGTATCCAGCCATTTCATGATGCTATGTGTTCTGGTCATCTCTTGTTGTTCTGTCTACTAATCCAGTTTCTCCAAACGCTGCACTCACCTACTCACCTCTCNAGATCCACCTCCCCTTTGTTAACTGTCTCGTTCTGTCCCCAGAAAGGTTAACCAATGTAAAAAAAAAATCAAAATTATGTAAACTGATTACTTTGCCAGACAAATCAAATCCATATCAGGAGATTAAACCACTGTTTACAAGGGTTAAGATAAGAAAAAAGTTTTTTTTTTAAAGAGCTTTTTTTTAAGTGCCTTTTCTGAACACTAACAATGAACTAAAGAAGAAATTCTAAAGAAAATTCTAGTTATAGTAGCTGTGAAAAATAAAATACATAGAAGTAAGCCCAACAGAACATGAAAATGGCCTCTCCAATAAGAATTTCCAAACACCAGAAAAAGAAACTGATAACCCTGAAATTCGGAAGAACCTCCGAAGCTTGAGGATGGATAGAACCAACATTCTTTTTTTTTTTATTACTTTATTTTTTTCTTCTTTTCCCCTCTTCTCCCCTCCCTTTGTGCCACCCGCCCTCCCCAAATCCACTCTTCTGTTTCTATTCAGAAAGGGACAGGCCTCCCATGAATGCCAACAAAGCATGGCATGACATTTTAAAAAAAAAATACTTAGAGAGTTTCAGTGTGGTTATAGCAATTAAGGGTGAACCACTAAGATGCTTGATAGGTCTGTGTTTTATTGGTTAAAACAAGTCCCATTGCCTATTGGCTTAAGAAGGGAAGCACTAATTAGGAAAGACCAGTTGGGTCATTCTGAGGTCATGGTAGGTTATTGATCTTAGCTCANCCAGACGGCATTCTTTTTCTACTTGAGTGGGTTGCCCACTGGCTCTGGTTCCCTTTGCTTGGTGGAGGCAGGGCAGGAGATAAGGGGGCCAAGGAAGGTGAGGCTGAGAGCATACTCCAGCTCCTTCCTGCTGGTGCACTGTGGACCACCTGCAGCCCCCTCCCCTAGGGCAGCCTTCTCCATTCAGCTGTCTCTCCCGGTTCCGGAGTCNTCCCCTCCCCATCCGTTCAGGACCAGGGGTGGTATTAGCACCTGCTGTTGTTTGCTAGTTTNCATTAGTCTTATCCCAGCTTTGGAAACAATCACTTTATCCGACTGTTTTCAGATTTCTGTTTTGAGTGTGCTTTCCTTTGCCTTCCAGGAACTTGACAGGGAGGTCTCACAGAGACAACCAGCATTGCAGAAAACATTGCCTCTACCTTTTTATTTATAACATTCACACCCTCTCAGCTTTATCTTGTGCATGGCCCATTATAATCCATTTGCTACATCACAACTTTGCAGCTTCAGCTCCCACTATTGCAAGCCACCATCTCTTTGGATTTCTAATTAAAAATTTTGAGTGAGTTATCAGATGAGCTATTCTTACTTCTAGGCCATATCATAAATGTCTGAAAACTCCTAAGTTGGCTCATTTGCTCAAATACTCTTGTTTCCACATCCAGTAGCTTTGGCTGCAGGTAATCACATAGTACAGAATATTTATGGCAGGCGATGGCTGGAGTTGGTTCCCTTAGAAGGGGAGTGGCCATTGCAGGTGCTGTAACTGATATGAAATTTTATTTACTCATTGTGTGTGTATGTCATTTAGGCCTGTTTATGCTTGTGTGTGGGGGGGTGGGAGTGGTGTTGGGGACAGGTGTCAACTTTTACATCTTTCTCTATTACTCTCTACTGTATTTTTTGAGACAGTTTCTCACTGAACCCGGAGCTCACAGATTTCTCTAGACTAACTGGCCAGAGAGCCCCCGTGATGCTCTTTTCTCTGTTCCTCCCCTAGCAGTGGGGTTACAGGTGTGTACCACCATGCCCTACTTTAATATGAGTCCTGGAGATGCAAACTCAGGTGCTTGCTCAGCAAGTACTTTACCCACTGAACCATCTCCTCAGCCCATAGTTGTAATCCATAATGGTGTATTTTGCTATAAGTACANATTATGAACTAATTAAATCAAGCCAATGGACATACTCATCACCCCACATACTTATCATATTTGTGGTGAGAATGTTGAAGATTTACTTGCTTAACAATCTGGGTATATATTACTGTTCACCATAGCCATGATGTTCCACAATAGATCCTTAAAGTTGTTCACTCTAACTGGAACTTCATATCCTTTGACGCATCTCCTGAAGCTCCTCCACGCCTCCAGTCCCTGATAACTTCCCCTGGACTCTCTTTGCTTCCATGAGTTTAGCATCTGTAGATTCCACATGCAGTTGAGATCCCGTGGTATTTGGCTTTCTGTGCCTGGCTTGTTTCACTTAGCACAACATGCCCTATGTTTATCCATGTTCTTTCAGATGGCAAGGATTCTTCAAATGGTCAGTAGTGTATTCCATTGTCTACACCCATTCTCTGTCAATGGACACTTCNGACATTTCCACATTTTGGCTAGTGTGAATAGTGAAGCAGTGAACATAGAGTACACATGTCTCTTCCACATATTAATTTCATTTCCTTTTGATATATGCGCAACAGTGAGATTGTTGGGCCATATATTGGTTCTATTTTTAACCACTTGAGGAACCTTTGTATTTTTTCCCCCTCACGATGGCTGTACCTTTTTACATCCCTACTGATAACATTCTTGTCAAAATTTGTTCTTCTAACTTTTTAATTAATTAGTTTATTTTTACTTTGTGTGTATGGGTGTTTTGCCTGTATGTATGTCTGTGTAATGTGTATGCAGTGCCCATGGGGACCAGAAGAAGGCATTGGGTCCTCTGGAATTGGAGCAATAGATACTTGTTAGCCACCAGGTGGTTACTGGAATAAAAAACCTGGGTCCTCTGGAAGAGCATCTGGTACTCTTAACCTCTGAGCCATCTCTCCAGCCCCTCTTTTAACTTTCTGAAAAATAGTTGGCTTAATGGGGATGAGATGATTTCTTGTGGTTTTGATTTGCATTTCTCTAATGTTAGTGAAGCTGGGATTTTTTTCATCCCAAATAATTGCTGGCCATTTGTATGCATCCTTTTGAGAAGTGTCTATGTAGGCCATCCATTTTCAATGGGGTTATTTTCTTTCTTGCTGTTGTGCTGTTTGCATCTATGGCTTTTGGACATTAACCCCTTATCAGTTTTATTAGTTGGAAACATTTCCTGCTTTGTAGGCTGTCTTTCACTCATTTTTTCCCCCTTGATGGCAGATATTTTTTAGTCTGATGTAATTCCCTGCTTCACCATTTGTCTATTTATGATTTTGTTCCCAGTGCTTTTGGANTCATATTCAAAAAATATTAAAACACTGTCCAGATAAATCAGAAGATGCCCCTCTGTTTCCTCTGAGTAGTTTTACAGATTCAGNCCTTGNGCTTAATCTTCTAGTNTACGTTTAGTTGATTTCAGTACAGCNTGGAGCCAGAAGGGTCGATTTCATTAATCTGAATGTAAAAAACCCAGCTTTCCCAACACGAGTTATTGATAACCGTCTTTTCTACTTTGTGTTCTTGCTACTTTTCTCAAGGATCCATTTACTGTGAACATGTAGATTCATNCTCTGGGTCTTCTATTTTGTTTTCTTAGGCTGTATGTCTGTTTTTGTGCCAGTGCCAGCCTGTGTTGAGTACTGCTGCTCTGTAATGTTGGGTGGAATAAGAGTGTGGTGCCCACATGAAGGATNTTCNGTCTAATCATTTTACATGTCTATTACAATGTGATATTTAACACGCTCACATTGTATAGCCACCATAAATGTTAATTTCCAGAACGTTTAAAAAAATCAATCCAAACAGAAACTCTGTGCTTTTAATGAATTTAATACAGTGATTCCCAAATATCCCTTCTCCTAATCCCTGGTAACCTTGATTCTACTTTTTATTTATATGGATTTGCCTCTTTATAGATACATCATGCATGTGAAATCTTATAATATTGTCCCTTTGTGTCTGTCTTATTTCCCTTAGCATAATGTTATCAAAGATACCCATGGTTAGCATATATCAGAATTTCATCCCTCTTTTAGGCTATAAAATATTTCATAGAATATATAGATCATATTTTGTTTATCCATTTATTTATTGTGGAGCATTTGGGATGCTTCTACCATTTTGGCTATTGTTGTACAAGATGCATAACTTTGAACTCAAGTCTGTTTCCTGTATCTAATGTCCTTGCATCCTTCAAAATGTAGAACCCAGTTCTTTCCTCCGGGCTGTTCAGGGAGTCTGGGTNAGTNAGGGGCCCCATTCTGAGACCCTCCCTTCTGCTGAGAGTCAGCAGGCCGCCTAGTTCAGTTTCTCGAGGAGGAGAAATGGCCTTGGAAACTGCCTAGTCACATTACCTTCTCAATTTCTGAAATACCTCAATCATCTTTCCCACGGTTGGGTCCAATTTCTCCCTCTCTGAAGCAATTCTATTTTCACTCAGGGCTGCATCAGTGAGAGGNGAGCTGACAGGACCTGGGGAGACTGGCGACTTGGCCTTCCTCNTGTCCAGTTGCTGGTGCACCAGACACTGAAGGGGTAGTAGTTCAATGTTTGTTTGCTCTTAGACAGCTATGAGCCCCTGCCAAAGACTCTCTTTATGAAAAAAGGAAGTAGCTGACTCAGGGTCAGGTGCTTTACTAGCAGTCTGCCTAATATATCTCTTTTAATTTGCTCTTAAACCCCATGAGGCCAGTGGTGTTGCCTTCATTTCACAGGTGGAGAAACTGAGGCTCACACAAGTACCTTGCCCAAATCTAGTAGAATGACCAGGACTTGGGCTCTTGACCAAGCTGTTTTCATGTCCACTGTGTCACAATTTGAACTCTTGACATGGGAATAGCACTATCCCATTGGTTGGCTGCTCCACCACTCCCATCTTTAAGGGGGCCTGGAGGAGTTCCCAGGGCCTGCCACCCAGACGTCACTGGATGATTTAGAGTAACTTGAGAGAGGGGCTGTCTAGTTACTTTTCTATTGCTGGGATAAGATACATGACCAAGGCAGCTTATANATGACAAAGTTTATTTGGGGCTTAACAGTTTCAGAGTCTATGACCATTATGGTGGGCAACATGGCAGCAGGCTGGTAGGCAGTCATGGTACAGGAGTAGTAGCTAAGAACTTACATCCTGAGACACAATGACAAGGCAGAGAGAGCTAGTTAGGAGCTGTGTGGGTTTTTTCAAACCAAAAATCCATCCCCAGTGACATACCACTTCCAACAAGGCCACACCTCTGAATCCTTCCCAAACAGTTCTAACCAGCTTGGGATCAAGTTTCNGAATATATGAACCTATGAGGGCTAGGTTCATTCAAACCACCAGAGGGACCTATGATATGCATTTTTTTTCTGTACATCATGCATTGCTTAGCACACAGATATTCTATAAAATTAGCACATAGTAGGTGTTCTATAAATTTAGCACATAGTAGGTGTTCTGTAGATTTACAGGCAGTTAGCTGCAAATGGGCCAATTGAAAATAGTTTTGGTCAGATCATTTCTTTTTAAGGGAGAGTAGAGTGGAGGTATCTATAAAATAATTTATCATACCTATCATCCCAACATTGTTTCTCATGTTTCATTTGTGTGTGTGTGTGTGTGTGAGAGAGAGGGAGGGGGGATCTTATAGCAGTAGACATTTGATGGTCTCCATAAGCTAGAATCCAATCAAAGCACTGCAGGACTCTGCCTTTGATGTCCTCTCTGAAGACTATAATTTTGAGAATTGCTTTCTTGATTGGCTATTGTAGATGGGTAAGGGGAGGCTGGTGCTCAGGTAGGGCAGCAGGAGTGTTCCTGGAATTCCAATGGAGGTCTGCTTTGAATGCTTGGTACTTATTCATGAGAACTCTTTCATATGGAATCACACTTCCTTGCAAATGAAAATATTTATATATGATAGTATTCATGCAATTTGGAAAAAAATTGCAACCTGCACTGGCTTTCCTTTCCCCTGTACCTGGCATCCCAGAATATTTTCATTCTTCTCCCAATATTAATAAAAAAGAGATCAAACTTTTGCAGGCTTCACTTAGTTCCTGACTTTCAATCAGATAAATCTGTGAACTGAATATTTCCTTCTCTTCTTTCGGTATTCACGAGGGATTGTTCGTGGCTGGGCTGGTGGGTTTTAGCATTTGTCTACATCAGGAAAGACAGGTTTAATCTCTGAGAGTTGTGTGTAACTTACAACCTACATATTTCTTGTCCCTCACCTGCCTTTCCCATCTTTTTTCCCCCTTTGTTTGAAGTTAGAAGACTTCATCCCCCTCCTCACCCCCCACCTCTGTTTGCTGTTAGTACAAAGTTAAGGAGTTATGGCTTAAAATATCGATCCCGCTCCTCTACCGAGACATTGGTATCTGGGTTCTGCATTTTGATATGGCTGATTGAAAGTGGTCTGGGTTAAATTTGCTTAATAGGATGTTGCACTCCCCTCCTGAGTCAATTTTTATCCATTTTATCAAGTTACTTATTGATTACAGCTCTCGCCACACTCACATTAGTTTTCTGGGAAACTTAAAAGAAATATTATGTTCCTTGCTTTGAGTAGGGTAGGGATGTCATAGCATCGAGCTCATCAGGGACTCTCCAGAGATCTCATTACTTTAAAGTAACTCCACTTCCTCATAGGTATGTGACTCAGCATCGTGAGGGCAGTATTGGTTATTTTGAATAGAATCCACATCAGAAGTTTGGCCCTCTTTTCCTCCATTAGCTTTATTTTCTGGGAGTCTGTAGTGGAAATCTCACGCTTGAATGAAAGGAATCCAAAGGAAGGAGGCAGGCATTTTGGTTTCCCCCAGAGAAACAAGTCTGGTTAAGTTGCCAGGCACGGGAGAGGGTGGGCAGCTGCTCTCCTGCCTGAGCACAAAGTGATGGGCCCAGGAGGGGGGGGGTAGGGGGGTAGGATGGGATTTGGGGATGGAGGTGGAGAGAACATATTTATGCTCTGTCATGACCTGGCTAAACTTTCAGGCGTGTTCATTCTCCTTGATTTGTAACCAGCTAAGTCCAGTATGAGGGGAGAGGGCTGTAATGAGTGTGATTCAGCCCCTTAGATGGTCATGTTTCTCCAGTCCCCTAGTCTATTATTGGGGTCATCTGAGACACTGAACAAAGCGGAAATGTTTGCTTTGCTATTGAGTTGCAGTTTTGTCTGTGCTAATGGTTATTTCTAGAGCCAAGTTCATGTAGTGCTGTGAGGCTGGGCATGTGTAGCTTGACATATTTATACTGAGAAAGCTTTATGCTATATATAGTTTTTAATTTCTATTTTTGAAACAGGGTTTCATGTAGCCAAGGCTAGCCTTGAAGTCACTATATATCTGAGNGTGACCTTGAACTCCCAACCTTTCTCCTGCTACCTCCATTACATAATTTATTTTTTTATTTATTTTTCAACTGTGCCACCACATCCAGTTTATTTGGTCCTTGTGACTGAACCCAGGGCTTGCTATATGCTAGGCAAGCACTCTTCCAACTGAACTAAATCCCAAGTCCATTTTTATTCTATTGAAGTACCAACAGTGCAGAAAGCAAAGCAGGTGTCCAGGACACGACGTGGATAGTAAATCAATGGGCTGCCCAGTCTCCTTATTTTGGAGAGACCTACNTTTAGCTACCAGCCTCTAAGACAGCCACCGTTGATCCTTGGCCCCTGTCTTGAATCTCATGTGTGGTCCCTTCCCATATTGTGTCAGGATTCTTCTGTGTGACCAGTAGGATATCCAGAAGTGATAGTATATGGTTACGAGGCTAGGCCACAAGAAGGTTCTATGCTTCCTGCTCTGCACTGTCCTGTTTTGGGGAAGTGTGGTGGGAGCCAGCAGCCATGCTGCGAGCACACTTAAGCAGCTGGATGGAAAGATCTATGTGGCGAGGAGCTGAGGGGATGAAGGATGGAGTGTTTATTGGCCAGCCTGTTTCTTTTTCTGAATCTATTGATCAAACTCACTCCCTGAGGAGATGATTGCCTTGTAGTGCAGGGTATGGAAGTCAGCAGCATCTTATTCAAGTCTAGGAGACAAAGTGTTGCTCAAGAGAGGAGAGAAGCAGTTGAGATGGTACAAGGAGGAGCCCAGGTGGGGTTTTGTGGTTGCTAATCCCCAGGCTCTGATCTATAAATTACTTACTCTCTATGAGCCTTACTTGTTCCTATCAGCTTAGAACAGTAGNGGACATGGATTTCTGTCCCAGCTTGTCACCCCATCCAAGTTCTTAGGATCTGTGTCCTGATCCACGGAGTAGGGAAGCTGGAAGAGAAGACCTCTAAGGCTCTCCTAAGGGTCAGTGTCATTGGCATGTCCCCACCTTCTAGAAGACAGCCTGGTCCTGCATTAAAGGTCTTGCTTTGAAGATTGGGTCTGTCATGTAATAGCCATGTGACCTTAGTAAGTCATTCTGTTTCTTCAGGCTTTAGTTTTATCATCTTCGAAATGGAAAACTAATATCAACTCCACCTGGTGTGGTGAGGAAGAATGCACACACACTACATGCCATGTGTAGGCACATAGTAGGCACTTCATAAATATTAGTGTACCATTTTATGGTGCTTTGAAGGTGATATTTGGTGATAATACAAATATATTTACATGTTAAAAACTGAATTTAGACATGAGTAACTTCTTTGCAAGGGGTGAGTGGACAGAATGAAATCTGGGAATCTAAGGCTGGGTATGGAGAAAGCAAACAGGGTTTTCACTAATGGTAAGGGCCAGCCCAGAATGCACCATGCTGATTTGTTAAGTTCTGTCTCACCTGAAATGGCATGACAATGCATTTGCTTATTGCGATTGAGCGCGGGTGTTTGACTTTACGGCACCCTCTGAACATATCCACACCCCCGGTTCACCTGTTAGAGGAACTGGTTCATGCAGTTGTGGAGGCTGAGAAGACCNATGATCTGTCATTTGTAAGTGGGAGACCCATGTGAACCAGTGAGGCAGTTAATCTGAATCGCCTAAGAACCATGGGATCTGGTGGTATATATTTCTATCAAAGAGCGAAAGCCCAATGCCCCAGTTCAACAATGAGGGGATAGAGGAATGGTCTTTGGCAGTCTGCAAAGGCAAATGACCTTAGTGTCCAAAGAGGCCACAAAGACAGACTTTCACTCAGCCAGGAGAACCACAGGCTCAGTGTCGATTTCATGTGTCTGGGGGTGGTGACAGTGAGGGCAACTGGCTGTTGGAGCAGGGGCTTCAATTCAGACTGATAGAGCAATTGTGGGTGGCCTTTGCCATGGCAGCAGACACTGCTGCAGGAGAACTCTTGTGTGTGTGTGTGTGTGTGTGTGTGTGTATGTACGCACGTGTGCACGTGTGCGTGTATGTGCGCACGTGTGCATGCATGCTAGCAGTGTGTTCCCATCTACAATCTGAAAGAATGCATATCTATAAAATTGAATATCACAATGGGAAATTGCTTGATAGTGATTTCTGGCATGTCTATGCTGGGAAGACTTGCCTTTTTTTCTTTTTTTGAGACAGGGTTTCTCTATGAAACAGTCCTGGCTGTACTGGAACTCATTCTGTAGACCAGGTTGGCCTCAAACTCACAGAGATCCACCTGCCTCTGCCTCCCGAGTACTGGGATTAAAGGTGTGCGCCACCATCNCCCAGCCAAGACTTGCTTTAAAAACCATTTGGGTGTTAGCTTTTGAGAAATATCTGTTTTGATCATTTGCTCATTTTTTAGATTAGACATCTAATTTTCTTGTTTAGTGAATTTATTCTAGTCCCTCCTGTATTCTGGACAATAGGCTATTAGCTCTCTTCTCGAAGGAGCANAATAGTTTATTCTGGAGCTAAATATGAGTGACCTTGGCCCGGAAACATAGATTTAGATTCCCCCAAATTCCATGCTTCAACATGATCACAGTTCTGTTATGTTTTTATAGTAACAGAACAAAGAAAATCACAAATCAAGACCCTTTTCAAATACATTTGTGTGTGCATCAGGTAGGCGGGTTACAGAAAACTAGGGAAATCTCAGCTATAGGCCTCAGATATTTAATACAATGGCATACTTAGCCTTTTGGTTGGAGGAAATTAGGGGTCTGATCATACATTCCAAAGGATTTACACAGTCATTCAGTCATCACAAAGATGTTTGGCCATAAAGAGAGGAGAGCAATAAATAGTTTTAAAGGAGGGTGCAGGTGGTCCAAGTTATTTGGCTCTGAACTTGGAACATTTTAATTTCTTCATGTCACTGAAGTTCTAATCCNTCAATCAGGCTTCATAATCACAGCTTCTTTCCAGGGATTCTCATTCACAAGTCCTTTGTTGGATGAACAATTTGAAAACAGATTTTTTTTTTATTCTGTAAGTTGTCTCTTCATTCTGTTTTGTTTTGTTTTTAACCAGCAAATCCTATGTCATGATGAACAGAGTTATATTTCATTTCTTAAAACTTACCCTTAGAGCTGTTTCTCCAGCCTTCCCAAAATTCTACAAGACATCTAAACATCTCCTCAATAAACTTATTTTCTGCTTAATCTTCCAATGGCAGCTTCTATTGCTTACAGTTAATGACCATGACATANCTGTACCCTGATGACNTGCACNGGTCCCATTTCTATGCTGTGCCTTCCTCCGCATTTGACTCAGCCTGCAGCTGATGGAAGGGATGATGTCCTTCGGGCATTTAATTGGCTCAGATGATTCCCTGTCTCCCCCTCAGACCACAGGCTCCATCTTCAGTAACATCTTTTCTATCTCTTTCAGAATCGAGTCTCCATTTTGTACCCCAAGTTCATACTTGGTTCTGTGTCTTCTTCATCCTTGAATCTTTTATAACCCAGGGGNGATTTATAAAGAAGTAGAATTATAACTCATATAGATATAATTCCATCCAACACTCATCTCACCTGGTCTAGCAATGCTGGCACAGGATTACATTTTGAGAAGCACAGTCCAATAAACAGAAGCAATTAAATTCTATTTAAGCTGCCAGAATCCCCAGGAAGAACATTAGGGGAAGTAAATATATTTTTAAATGTATAGTAAGACTTGTTAAACTCCCCACCTCAGATAGTTTATACATATTCCACCCCTGACCTCGCCAGAATGNTCTCTTCTCCACTTACCTTCTAAACAGGACCCCACCCCCAGTCACCTGCCTTTGTGGATTCCTTGTCTATCCCTCTCCCACTTTTGAACTTACATCGGTCACTCTTATTTTTGACACCACATTTGCTGATAATGAGAGCTACTCAATGATTAGATAACTGTATGTGGATTTTTCTTTGGGCTGCCAGCTTACAAAACATGACACAGAGACTTATTATCAATTATGAAAGCTGGGCCTGTAGCTTAGGTTTGTCCCATTAGCTCTTCTAACTTAAATTAACCCATTTCTGTTCATCTACATGCTGCCACGTGGCTTGTGGCCTTTAACTCTCCTCCTACATGTCTTGCTTCCTCTGCTTCTGGCTGGTGACTCCGGCTTTCTTCCTCCCAGAGCTCTCTCTATTCAGAAGTCCCTGCTATACCTCCTGCCTAGCTATTGGCCATTTAGCTTTTTATTAAACCAATCGCAGTGACATATCTTTACACAGTGTAAAAAAAATATCTTGCAACAATCAACTCCCTTGTTAGGCAGTGATTCTCCTGCCACTGTGATAGTTCAGGGATGTTGATAATAGGTTCTGATGATATTCAATCAGATGAAATACTCTTGCCCTGTGTAAGATCCTAGGCTTATGTTTGTGTTCCTGCTTTAAACTGTGCTATGACCCCAGAGTTGAACCTGGTTAGTTTTTGCCCTTCTTTAGAGATTACTACATTAATGATGGGGACCCCTGGACCCTGAGTTGGATGTGACTTTTGTCTTTGCTTTAATTTCTTTGGGTAGAGTTGCCTCTGTGGTCTTTCTAGCACCCCCATCTTTTCCATGATGAGGACAGATATGTTACTCTCAGATGGCCCAGCTTCTCCATGCACCAGCCCTATAGTCCAGCTGTACCAAGCCATTGTTCTATGACTCTATGCACAGTCTTTTCAAAGAGATGAGTTGTCACAGGCCGATGTAGGAGTGTGGGAGTTAGCAGCCAGGTATATAGACTTCCCAAATAAGGGATGGGGCAGGGGAAAGTCAAGACCCACCATGCTCCAAGGAAGCAGTTATAGAAGATGCAGAGTAAACACATGGGGGTGGGCAGATATGGATCAGCTGCTGACACACACGGAATATTAGTCAGGAATTTTTGTTTTGCAGGTGTTGTGAAACCTGAAGTATGGAGAGAGGAGAGAGGAGAGAGAGAGAGAGAGAGTATTGGTTCTCCCAACTGGGAAGAAAGTTCAGCCATAGTTGTGTTTAAGAGCTCAAAGGATTTTGGAAGACTACCCTTTGCCTACTCTTTCTTTTTTCCCACCCTTCACTCCTCTATCTCCTGTTACTTCCTGTTAATCTCAGTGGAAAGAATTCTGTCTGAATTGTCAACAAATTTTCAGAGTCAAATTTCATTGACCTGGATGAGTTGGATGAGGTCACATGTTCACCCCTAAATCTGGCTAGGGACCGGATCATGTAGAGAGTGCTTTCTCAAAGGGCAAGTGAAGTTTTGTTACTAAAGAAAGGGTTTCTGTAGAGCAAACCTGCTCAGGTCCACGTTGGTATAATGCAATCCCATGATGCCTCTGAGCCTCAGTGTCTTCACAGGTAAAATTGCTGCTTCGTAGAGCTGCTGTGAAAACTGTAAATAATGAATGCCAGCACCTGGCAGGTATCAGGCCTTCAGCAATTAGCAGTGATTCTTAGTGTTAGATGCAGAGAACCAGATGGTGGAAGGAGAAGTTTACCTAGTGGGAAGTTGTGTGATTATGTGTGTGTGATGTATGTAGTTGTGTGTGTGTGCATGCATGTGTGTGCGTGTGGAGGCCAGAGATTGACCTCAGGCATCTTCCTTTATGTGTGTGCATGCTTCCTTCCTTTCTGTGCTAAATGGCTCTTTTTTTTCTTTTTGTATTTTTATGTTTAAATTTAAATTATTTTCTTTATTCTTGAGAATATCATACATGTCCCACTCCACCTCCTTTCATGTCACTCCCACATGTTCCCCCTTCCAACTCCATGTCTTCTTCTTTTGATTAACCCACTAGATCCCATTAGCGCTGCCCATGTGTGTGTGGGCGTGGGGCCCTCCACTTTGAGCATGGGAAACCTACTACTCCCCTGTAGCTGTCTATTGCCAACATTCCTGAGCAGGGGGTGGGGCCTGGAGAGCACCTCTTCCAACTGCGTCAGTTTTCCGCTGGCTTGCTCTCGTATAGATCTTGTGCAAGGACAGCCGCAGTGAATTCACCATGTGATATCCACGTGCTGTCCAGAAGGCAGTGTTCCACAGCCCTTCTCCCCATCCTGTTTACATTGTTTCTATCTCCTCTTCTGAGACATTTCCTGAGCTTTGTCCACCTTATTTCTGTGACAGGGTCTAGCGCTGAACCTGGAATTTATCAATTTGGCTAGGCCAGCTGGCCAGTGAACTTCAGGGATCTGCCCATCCCTGCCCCTCCAGCACTGGGGTTATAGACACATACTTCCATTCCTGCCTTCTCTGTGAGTCTGAAGTAGGGTCTTCCTGCTTGCCTAGCAGGTACTTTACTGACCAGGCCATTGATACAGCTGCATTGCAGGCTCATTAAGGGAAACCTTCTGACCAAGAGAACAGAATCTGTGGCCTGGGTAGACACCTAACATTCCAGTTGGGCATGTCAATCACTTGCCCTAGAGACCACCCTTCTGGAAGGCAGGTTTACCTTAAACCATGAGAAAGAGATAGGAGGAAAAAGTATATTATCTCCTTAAANGCAATTATCCCTTTAATTACCTGCCCCTAGTGCACTCTTTTTCAGAGGCATATGCATGCAGCTTTGTAAGTCTGCCTGCTTTACTGAATTGCTCAGAAAAATGTAATTTTTCCCTTTCTCTGTCTCTGTCTTACACATATTTTCCCTAACACTTCAGATGTCA
>LZPO01107543.1:1047569-1060925 GCA_001675575.1 Neotoma lepida
TGTAGCCCTTGGCTGTCTTTGAACTCACCATGTAAACCAGGGTAGCCTCAACCTTGAACTCACAGAGACCTGCCACCTGCCTCTGCCTCCTAAATCCTGGGATTAAATGCATGTACCACTATGGCNGCCCTTTGCCCAGTGGTTCTTGTATGCCANGTGACATTCTCCATGCCTAACTCAAGCATCAGAGCTTCCTCTCTTCCTNTTTCTTGTTTCCCTTCTCTGGGCAGCTGCGGAGACTTATAGCTTGCTTGCTTTGGAGTCTTTCTTTTAGAATCTAATAAAATTGTCCGGGAGATTCCTTTTGAGTCTGCTCTTCAGTGATTTTACAAACTAGCCTAAGACCTCAAGAAGGAACCCTGATTTCCCAGGTGAAATGCGGTGACTCCACTGGGAGTCCCCCAAGTTCCCAGGAGGCACTGTCTCCTCAGCTTCCCCTTTCATTTTCTTTTGCCTTCAGACTCCCTCCCGCTAGTTTCGAAACCACCCTCCCCTCTCATTCTTCTCCTCCCTCTTCCCTTCACTACCTAATATACACACACGTACATATTGCTAAAATGCAGTATTTCTTATTGTTTGTGACATGAATTGAATTTATGACATTTTTCTGTCTTGACTTAAAAAATGGTTTGAGTTATTCACCCAGATATGTGCGGCAGAATCATGTAAACAGCCGCATAAATNGGAGCGGATAGAATNAATAAGAGAAAGTGGAATTAGAAAACAAACGTGTGTTACCCGTCTCCCTGTGGTTGCTAGAGGTGGGATCTAGCGACTGGGAAGAAGGCCTCACATTCCCTATTCTTAATTTATAAACCAAGTCAGCTGAATATTTTCTATTTTCTCCAAAGCGAGCCANGCAATGAAGTTAGTGGGACATGCCTGTGCATGTGTGGCCCTTGATCTCCACCATGGGGCAGTGACTCGTAATAAAATGGTTCCACCCAGCTTTATTGGGACCAGAGAGGATGTTAAAAGNCAAACCAAGGTGGAGGAATGATAGGNCATCAGGCAGACAGGAGGAGGGAAACAGCAGATCTCTCTTCTGAGAGTCCATGGACTATAAAAGGAAGAGATGGGGACAGTGGAGAACATAAATAAAGATGAAATAGAAAATCCGCCTTGACCTTCACCCCCAAAGAATTAGACACATGGATTTGCTTCTATGCTGAACCCATCTGTAGCCACCAGGCTGTCTATTTTCTGACCTGTACTTTTGGGAAATGTTATTGTTGCTGGGAAGGGCGGGTCCATGCCTGAGCAGTTAGTGGAATGTGGTGACCATCTGGACAACTATGTACAAACCAATTTCTTTTATGCTGTCTCTATACATGACCACCTGTCCTTGCACCTTTGAAGGGACACTGGCAGTGCTGACAAGATGGGCAGCATGAGCCACATATGTGAGAGNTGNGGAATTCTGCCTTGCCTTGTTCCACAGANGGAGTGGAGAAGGGCTGTTCTGCTTAGGGANGCGGTGAACTTGGAATGTGGCACTGTGTGATGGAGAGGGAACGTGCTCCGACAGGAAGGGCAGGTTTGAGTGTCGAGAGCTATGAAGTTGTAAGATTGCGAGNGGCCCTGGCTGGACTCTAACACAGTGCCAGAACTCATCAGAACACACNAAGATGTGGCCTTTGATCTACTCTAATGTCACAAGAGAGCAGTCAAAGAAGGTTGGACCCCTCTTAAAACTTACCCAGTCCCTGGAGCTCNGGCTGAGTCTAGGGGAACTTCTGTGGGCTCTGCCCTCCTCCTCTGTGAGTTGGGACTCTAATCTGTGTCTTATATCCTTCCTGGGACCGTTGTTGGGATTCCCTCATTCGGAAAGAATTCATGGAGCCCCGACCACACATTCAGTATTGGGTGGGACACTTTGGGGAATAGGGAACCCAGTTAATTCTCAGCNTTATCCTTAAAGAACTAACAGATGTGGAGGGAGTTTAAAGAGCCGTTAGGGGGGTTTTAGATGAGTTATGCAGACTGAGGTAGGTTAACTAGCGCAACCCAGCCTGGGGCTCAGTTTTACTCTGCCTCTCCCTGACTGAGATTGGGTACCGCCTCTGTAGACCTCACCTACAAAATGACTGGTAGAGAATACTTTCTCTAGGGGAGTCTTGTCCAGATCTGGCCAGCACAAATCCCCTGGCCTTTCAAACCCTTCTCCTGTGAGGACCAGAGTAGCAACAAACATGGACGCCTCTAAGGCGTTAGGTTCTTATCTGTGGCAAAGCAGGAGGTGGGTCATGTCTCCATAGCCCAAAATTTAAGGTCCACAAAGCGCAATGACTTGCCAAGTTCAAACTGTGTGAAAGTGAGGCTCTGACAAGCACTTCGGCAAAGGAAGTGCTGGGTCTGTGCTGGGAAGGGAGGGGCAGGAGCCAGGCCTTCTGGGGGTTAGCATCTTCACTGCTGTCACGGGGAGGAAGTCCTCAATATGCTTCTGCTTTTATAAATGGGTCACCTTAAAGAAACTGTGACAGCTAGAGGCTGGCAGAGCCTTTCTCCAATCAAATATTTTCAGATTTTTTTTCCCTGCACTTTTCTTCTTGGCTAGATTCTTGATGGTGTCACTCAGCAGCCATGACAAGCTTGCATTTCAAAGCATTCTGCTTCTTCCACAGGTCGTCTAANGGCCGCCAAAGTAGACCATTCCTTACACCGGAATCCACATTGCTACCAACCGGGGGCAAATTCTGGACCTCCGCACTCCCAGCTCTGCTGTCTGGTGAAGACAGAAGCTCCCCAGGCCTCCTCGATTTAAGACAGTATAAAGCAAAACAGGTGCCCTCTGGTCTAGCCATATCCCCCNTAAAACAGTCGGCCTCTCTACTTTTTGTGGGAAAACAGCAGAGGGGGGTTGGACTAATTAGTTTCCTCCCAGGAATGTGATTAAGGGAAGGTTGAGTGGGGTGGGAGAGGGAAGAGGCCCGGCAGGGAGAGCTGTCACCAAGGAGAACCACTGAATCTTGAATGGCTGCCGGAGGCAAGCGAAGGTATGGTGAGCATCCTGGCTGTTCCTGTCCTCCAGCAGGGGCTTGGTGGCTGCCTGGCNAGGAAGNGGCATAAAGGTGACTCACGACCTTGGGCAGAGGTTGCAGGAGAGGGCCCCAAGGTTTGCCTTGACTCTCAAACTACTATACAAAACTGAAAAATAAGAGAAAGGATAGCTTTCCCTCCAACCCCCTATTCCCGTTATTTGCTGGATGGGTACCAAGATTTTAAGTGTCTTTACTCTTCTGGGAGTTTTAACATCTTTAAACTGTGGTAAAAATGCACATAGTGTACAATTTGTCCTTTTCATAATCTTAAAGTGAACAGAGAAGTGGTATTAGGTACCTCCGCGTGTTTGTCTCCATTCATAAACATTTTTCATTACTGTAATGAGGTCTAGGGGCTGGGAAGATGGCTCAGTGGGTAAGAGCCCTCGCTCAACGAGCACAAGGACCTGAGTTCAAATCTTCAGAATCCGTGTAAAAAGCTGAGCACGGCTGTATGCACCTGTAAACCCAGTTCTGTGGGAAGGGGACGACATGACAAAGGGGATGGCTGACTGGTGCTTGTTGGTCACCAGCCTGGCTTCAGGTTCAGTGAGAAGCTTTGCCTTAGGAGACTAAGTTGAGGAGTGTTGATCCCGTCCTNCTCTGGCTTCCACAAGCATACATGGGCTCACACACCTGCACATGTATACAACATATGTAACCAGTAAATATACCCAGTCAATAATAGCTCCCTTCCTTCCAGGCCCTGGCAATGATAATTTGACTTCTGTTGATATAGTTTTTACTACTCTAGCTACCTCATATTAGTGGAATTATATAGTATTTGTTTTTGTGTGACAACTGGCTCATTTCTCTTGGCATGCTTTCTGCCAGGGTCACTGTGTTGCAGCATGCAGCATGTGTCAGATTTTCTTTGCAAAGGCTTGATAGTGTTGCATTATATGTATGCGACACATTGTGCTTACCCCTCTGTTTGTTGGTGGCCATTTGGGCTGCACCTGCTTCTTGGCTGCTGTGAACAANGCTAACATGGGCACGGGTATAAAGATAGCTATCTGACTCCCCNTTTTCAGTTCCTTGGGTGGATTCTTAGAATCACTGGGCCATGCAGTGGTTCTAAGCTNATGTCTTAATGGCACCACCNTACCATTTTATACAGCAGCTGTCCNATTTCTTTTTAGTGTGTATATTCATGGGTGTGTGTGTNCACGTGCATGCATAGCTCATGGAAGTCAGCAAATAACCTCAGGTATCTGTCTTCAGGTACCTTCACCTTTTTTATTTGNGATAGAGACTCTCATTGGCCTGGATCAGCCCTGATAGACAGCCCACAAANCTTACTGGGATCATAGCTGTGTACCATTATACCCAGCTTTTCCACCCCATGGTTACTGGGGACCAGAGCTCAGGTCCTCACACATGTGAGGCAAGCATTTATATAGCTTTTACTACCCTAGGTGNCTCATATTAGTGGAATTATATAGCATTCATTCTTNTGTGAGCTTTACCAACAGTCATCTCCCCAGTCCCNGTTACCTCATTTCATATTTTCCCAGAAATGNGCAAAGTTTCAACGCCTCTGTTCTTCACAAGTCCTTTTTTTCAGTCCCTTGACACTCACTGGGGCCCTGATAAGAGATACGCCGTTGCTCTCATCTCAGCCAGGACCATCCACAGAGAGAAGGAAGTAGTGTCCTCTCTGTCTAGTCTCCAACTACGAGAGGCTGGTCTGTAAATAACCTCAGAGGTGCCTGTAGATGTCAAAGACGGGCGAGCTGTGTTGTGGGTCTTTGTTCTGGTTTTAAATCGTAGGGTTGAAGAAGTGTCCCTGGATCGTGAGGGCAAGGTTGCTCGTTTCACAGGCAGGCAGCAGCGCTGATGTCTCTCTTCCTCGCTCACTTGCCCCGAGAGAGGAGCCAAAGGCATCTTTAGCACCTACTATTTATGGAGCACCTGCTATGTGTCAGACATTGTATAGGTACCATACATTCACTTCACATAACTCTTCTTTAACATCCGGAAGATGCGTGCTGTCCCCAGAGTCACCAAATGAAAAAAATATCATTAGCAGGTGCTGTGGTTCAAGTGTGTCCCAACAAGTTTGTGTGTTGAAAACTTAAGCTGTGGTATAGTAATGTTGGCAAGTACAGACTAATTATTATTTGNGCTCTGCCTCATGGATTCATTTCGTCATCACAGTAGGGTGTCTGTTACCTTGAGGGTGGGTTATGAGTTCAACTCCCAGTCCTGTCTGTCTTGCTCCTGTCTCTTCACCTTCTGACACAGGATTCAGTAAAAATTCCCACAGCAGATGCCCACTCCTTGAAGTTGGACTTTCCAACCCCCAGACCCTTTAGAAATAAACTGTTAAAAAAAATTAATCAGGCTTTAGAAATCTGTTACAGAAACATAAAACAGACTAAGACAATCACCGAATGCCTTTTCCATAAACACAATAGATTATGACCAAAAGTTCAAGAGAGCATTGAAGACCTTCTACAGGAGCTTCTGAGAGTGTGACATTAGTGGGACAACAGCCTTCAAGAAGATTTGGATGCTGAGCTCTGGGCTCTGATCCTAGAGTTTCACCTTGTATTTTNTTGCTTAAAGAATTTGTATTAGTTGTGGCTGGAGAGCTGATTAAAAAGCTCAGCAGTTAAAAGCACTTGGTGCTCTTCCAGAGGACGAGAGTTCAATTCCCAGCACCCATAGTGGGTAGCTCACAACCACCGTAATTCCAGCTCCAGGGCATCTGATGCCCTCTTCTGGTCTCTGTGGGCACCTGCACACATGTGCACATACTGACGACATAGTCACACCAACACACACACACGCTCTCAGAGAGAGAGAGAGAGAGAGAGAGAGAGAGAGAGAGAGAGAGTGAGTGAGTGAACTGTATTAGTAATCTTGTTCCTGCAGGGATTCAAGGACATGTCCATTAGCTACTTTCTGGCTGGGTCTTCTGCCTAGCTGTCAACTCAACTCAGAACAAAGTGNGCTTCTTCCCTGAGTCATAAGGAGACCTGGAGCCTCTCTTACAGACTCGGAAGACACAGAGCTGTCTATGTGACTCGGTGGGTACTCCTATCACTTCTNTCCTAGCTCTGACCTTTCCATTATCTTTTTTGACTGGCTCACACAAGGGCACCCACCTAGCTTCTCACTCNTCTTGCCTGCTTCTTTGTTCACAGTTATCAGGGTCATCCTGGCTTCTNTTCAGCCCTGAGCTCACCTCTGACTACTTCCTCTCTTGGTCTGTCCCTCTCAGAATGGGCTAGCAATTCTGTCTCTGCAATCTGACCTTGAGCCATTGACATAGCCAAGCCTCCCACGGAGTCCAGGCTCTGATCACCTCTCCTGCTGACTTCCACAGCAGCCTTCTTCCTGGCGGGCATTTCTACCTGCAGCCTCACCCCTCTTTGTACACTCCATACCCAACAGCTAGGCTAATTTTCTCAGAGTGCTATTTTGATTTTGTCATTCGTCCATTCAGAAATCGGCAGGAGCTCCCATTTGCCTCNCACCTTTAATCTAACACTCCTCAGCATGTGTTTCAAGTCCTTGGCAAACTCACATTTAACTACCCTCATCTTCTGCAACCTTCTGACTTTTCATCTTAGCTCTGGCCTGATACCACCAGCCAAAGTTGCTAGCTTTGGGGCACCGCTCTGCTCTTGCCTCTCTGAGCCATGTCTATATCAAGACGAAACAAAGATATGTGAGCAGCGACCTCCCCAGATTTGTTTTGGGCATTAATANCCCTACTTTGCCTGCAATGGCTGTCACAAGAAGTGCTCAATAAATATTTGTCAAAGGAATGTTAAAGAAACTTCTCTTTGAAGATCTTTTCTTGGGTTAATCAACCAACATATTAAAGACTTAAGGTGTTTGGGATACAGAATGAATTAGCGTCTGCTCAGGGAGTACACAGTTCGGTCTAGACCTGGAAGTCTGCATCACATTTATTTGATAATAATATAGATTGATCATAAGATGTTGAGCCAATGGGGGGGGGATGGACGTCATAATGTCAATTATGCACGGTGCATGTTGAACTTCAGAAACTTTGGAATGGGAAAAATACATGGAACACAGACTAGAAATAAATCTCAGGCATTAGATGCTACCCAGAGCACNGGTCCTTTATATTCCACTTGAGCTGGGACTCAGTTGGGTTCAGTAACTGCCTCCCATGCATCTTTCATCTCTCTATATTAGGATGTAAGCCTCATCCTGTTAGGAAGCACCTTGCCACTTGGGTTTGAACCATTTTCACTCTTTGTAACCCTATGCAGCTCGAGGACTGGTTTGCTGGGTTTTATAGTCCTAGGCTCCACTTGGCAGCCTGGACCTCTTGAGCAAATCAAACATTCAATCCATTCATGCCTCACTTTTTCCACTTGTCAATGAGAATGATCAGAACATCTTCCCCCAGGGCTGCTGGGATTATGAAAGGATCCTGTGCCTGGCACGTAGTTAGGTGACGCAGTATAGGCTTGTAGTTACTGCTNTTTCCATTACCAGTGCTCACGGAGAGAATGGCATNAAGTGGATACATAGGAATGACTAAGAGATGGAGCAACTTCCTCTTAGTGTGGTTAGAAGTCTTGACAGAGACGGTAGGTGGTAGGGGGTAGGGAGACGCAAGCAGATTGCTACCTTTACAGGAAGAACCTCAACCTCTCCTACCAAACCTGCTTGAGGTATTTGTGGAGTACATTTGGCTGTTTACTCCATCTTTTCTCCCCTCTACCTCTTTGGGGTCCTGTTGCCATCCCTCTCTGCGAGCCCCTGGGCCTGACTGGCATGTCAATGAAGCTCCTTGTGGCTGTGGTATGGCGTAGAGTTTCTTCTTACTCAACTCTTCTCTCTTTTTGGATGTCAGGAGCATCTGCTTGCAGGATTTCCAGCACTCCTGGGATCCCCCAGCAAGGGGGTCTCATGAACGTACGGTCCTTCCGTTCCTACATCCAAAGACGATTTACCTAACAGATGGGCTCTTTTGAATATTTATGTCTGGGCACATCTGTTCTGGACTTGAAAGTTTAATAAAGCTTTTCATTTTCTGAAGCGCTGGTGAAGCCTGTCTGTGGTGAGCTGACAGCCCCCTGGGGTCAGCTTCTCCATGGTGACTCTGGGGCATGGGGGGTTCAACTTGGGTCACTGTTTGGCAGGCAGCCATACTCTTCAAATTCCTCCTCCCTGCAGCGATGGGGAGAATGACCATGAGGCCAGAGGCAGGTGGGGGATGCTCACTTCGTGGACCAGTTGACCATGTTTACAGAGAGGCAAGTAGCAACAGCTGCTTGCAAACGGGCAAATGCTTTCTTGTACCCCTATTCCCCTCCCCACCGGGGAAGATTGGGCACTCTGGATAAAGGATAGTCTAGANTAAGTTAGGTCTTTACTCCACAGCACACTGTGGCTTTGGGGAGATTCTAGACAACCTACGTGTCACTTTTCTCCCTGATGTGACAAAATGCCTTCAGGCAGCCGAAGAAAGGAAAGGTTTCTTCTGGCCCACAGTTTGGGGATACAGTCCACCATGATGNGGGGGGGAAGGATTGGGGTCATGTTGCACGAGCCATCAGGAGTAGGGAGAGATGAATCCTGGTGCTTGCCTCGCTTTCTCCTTGAAGTCCGGGACTGCAGCCCACAGAATGGTGGCTGCCCACAGTTAGGATGAGTTTTAATTAATCTGATCTAGAAACTTCCTCACTGACAGGACCAGAGGTTTGTCCTCTAGAGGATTCTAGATCCTTGTCAAGTTGACAGCAGTGTATACCAGCACAGCATCGGTGTGCAGGAAGAGTGCCTGNGTAGTGATACCTCCAAAATTACAATGTTGGAGGAATTTGAGTACATTCAGCTTTAACATGGTTTGGATGCTGTTTGTGCCTTCATTGGTTCACGTGCTGGAGGTTTGGTTGTCAAANCAGTAGCATTGAGAAGCAGTAGCGCTTTGAAGAGGTGGTGGCGCCTAACACAATGTACTTAGTCCCTGGTGGTACTTGCCTCAGGAAAAATGAATGCTGGTCTTACAGAGTGAGATAGTTCTTGAGAGAAAATTGTTGTAAGAGACTGGTCCTGCTCTGGTCTCTGGATTTTTGTCACAGTGTGATTTCTTTGGCCTGATACCATCTGCTTTGGGACCTTCATCAGAGCATAACTGATGGTGCCATCTGATCTTGAATGTCCCTCCTTTAAAATGAAGTAAACCATCTTCTGCCTTTTATAAAGCATCCATGAACAGACATTTAGTGATAGCAACAGAAAATGGGCTACTCCAGGCTTCTTAGCTCTTGCTTCCGTTCCCTTCTTGTCCAACCTCGATGGCATTCTCTAATGCCCACACTTAGGCTCTGTTTAGCACACAGACTTCTAAGATAATAATCACGGTGGTAACAGTTACACCTTTTGACACACACAGTGAGTTCTTACACACGCCAAGAACCATGTTATCGTTCTTTTGTCTTCATCATATCTAATTATCTCCACAACACCCAGTATAACTTTTATTTTAATTTTCCACATGAAGAAACTGAGGTGCAGAGAGTTTTCTTAATTAACTTGTCAAGTGGAGAAGTCAAGGTTTGAACCAAAGCTACCTCACCTCACTCAAACTCTTACTCCTGTCTTGCTAGCTGATTGGGAAATGTTAACTAGAATTTCCCAAAATGAGTTGTTTTGGAGCCTATTCTGAGAGGGTCAAACAACTCCAAATGCCACTTCCCCCAAGTCTGTAAAACATATGTCAGCTTCATGGAGGTTCTTAGGAGTCCTGTAATAAAGAGACTGTAACTTGAAGTTTTNCAAAGTTCTCTTTTCCTTTNAATCTATTCACAAATAGCTCCTGGATCTAACACACTGAGGATTATTTGGGGACCATTACTGAGAATGAATGTTGGCTTGAAGAGTCAGCCCTCCCTGGGACACTTGTCCCTAACAAAGCTCCTCTCNNAGNGCAGCAGGGTAGGAGTCGGGAGATGTCACATTGGTAGAATTTCTAGCTACCNTTAGAGAGGCTTTTCCTAAGAGGGGAAACTTGAGAAAGCCCTGGATTACTGTCTACATGAAATATCTTATTTTAAAATTATTTCAAACTCACAGAAATTTGTAAAGATAATACAAAGCACTCCCNCTGACCTCTGCCCTGGGATCTCACTCAAATGTTGCCAGTATCCAGTGACTTCCTTTTCAGCAGTGGGTCTGATTCAGGGTCACATGTAGCGTCTGTTGTGGTATCCCTGTAGGCATTTTTATTCTGAAACTGGTTTTCTTTGATTTTCANATAGGTCAGTGACTTTGTCGGGTGTCTTTCAATTTACATCCTGTACCTAATGATTGGGTGCACTCTTGTTCCCTGGCAGCATGCACTGTCCCGGACCCATTTACTTCCTCTGTCTGAGCTTTGGAGCCGCCCATTCTTCCAGGTAGCCCTGCTCTTTGAATGAGAATTTCAAACAGAAACTGAGATTCGAGTGACAGATGTGTTCATTGATGGTGGGATGCCACTCTTTGGGCCTCATCAGTGGACAGAACTGGGGAATCATTGTTGAGAGCTGAGTGTGGCAGTGCATGCCTGTAATCCTTGTAATCCAAGAGCTTGAACAACCAGGAGTTCAAGGCCAGCCTCAGCTGCATTAGGAGTTTGAGGCCAGCTTGGACTAATCAAAACCTTGTTTAAACAAATGAAAGAATGAGAACTACTTGGAAATTACACATTGATTTCATAAACTAGAGAAAGAACCTAGTTCTGGGCATTTAAACCCTTGAGTTCAGATGATGCTTCCGTCAACCCAGCGCCATGGGGGTGCATTCTAGCTTTCTCTCTTTCCAAAACTGAGCTTTCTGTTGTGACTGTGGAGGTCTGGTTCATCTTACCCCCATCCCCTTTTAAATAACAGAGCTTAGGACTCCTATTCCTGGATTGTGATCCTGACCCTCATGTTGGTCTGTCTTCCTCTCCTTTCCTCCCTCCCTCCCTCCCCCCTCTCTCTTTCTTTCTTAAGACAAGATATCTTTGTGGGTCCCATGCTGGCCTTAAACTCAGCCTCCTAAGTGCTGGGATTCTTGTCACCATGCCTGGACTGGGGGCATCTTTCATCTCATTATAAAACATCTCCTCCATTCAGAGGCTCTCTTTGATAGAGAACCGTCTTGGTTCCAGAGAAATGAACCCTGGGCAATTGACAGGCTGATTTCTGGGGTTGTCAGAATGATTGGGAAAGAGTTTCTCTTGCATGGGAAGAGGATTTGGATTGAANGTTCAGTGTTCCATAATGGCTTGGTGATAGTGAAAGAGCTGAAGCCTGAATTTATCAGACTTCCATTGAGCTGTGACCCCAAGCCTCTCCTGCCCACTACCACAGGTGGCTGAGGATGGGACAACGTCAGCAGCCAGAAGGCTCCCTGGGGCATCTGAGGATGTACCACATGTAGGCTTCTGAGCATTCGCATGACGAATTAGCATCTCCAGAGAAAACATCGTGTGGGCTGAGACAGCCCTCAGTTCCAGTGCCAGCAATTCAGTGTTGCCTTCAAAGGAGAAACTAAAACTGTTCGGCTTGGATCAGGTTGTGACCCTTGGAGTTCTTTCATTGTTCCCAAATGGACCACATAGTGAGGAGACTGTGATGGCCTGACAACAGAAACCTGTCAAACACAACAAGCAAACCCCTTCCCGTGTCTCTGCTCAGGATCAGCTTTGAACACCAAGGTTCTCTGTGTTCCCNTGTCTTCATTTTTGAAGCTGCTGCTTGACCAATGCGCTCAGAACTTTACTCAAACAGAAGTNGAGTTTTAATCTTCCCAAATCCTGAAGCTAACTTGTTTTAGAATTGTATATAATGCCAGCAAACGTGGCTTCAGCTGCCTGGGACCAGTGGCAGTTTGACAAACATTCTTGGTGCCAGCTCTTTGAGGCAGCTCTGAGCTTCAGAGCCGTCTANCGAGGTGTCTGAGATTCCTTGTCATGGTTAACCACCCTGAGGCAGAAACAAAGCAAGAACAAACTGTGGTGTTGGGCTGTCTTCCTTCCCATTTCCCATGGGATGAAGTGGTTGCCTTAGTGTGTAGGAGGAGCATGGTGTGGCTCACTCACCTTCCCTTAGTGACTTTTGAGTGACAGATTTCATGACCGCCTCATTTTCTTGTTGAAGGTGCTCAAAGTCAGAACTATTTTGGATCAGTAATCAAATCTTTGCAGCACCCTGTATCTGGAAACTTCCTGAACATTGTCTCAACAGCCTGATACTTTACCAGATAGCCATGTTTATNTAAATATTTATGTGCATTTGTATTTTTCAGTATGAGATGTGTATTAGTTCCTTTTCTGTTGCTGTAACAAAATACCCTGACAAAAAGCAAGTTAAGGAAGAAAGGGTTTATTGTGGCTTATGGTTCCAGAGGGGCTACGTCCATTATGGGCCCAAAGATATGGCAAAGGACAAGAAAAGCATGACCACAGAAACAGGAAGATGGCTGGTCACATTTTCATCTATACACAGGAGGCTAGGGGTGAGGAGGGGAGAACAGGAAGTAGGGGTGAGGCTATAAACCTTTAAAGCCTGATCGCACTGACGTATTTCCTCCAGCAAAGCTGTACTTCCTTAAAGTTCCATAAACTTTTAGGTTCCACCAAACTACAGACCAAGTGTTCAAATACAGGAACCTGTGGGGGCTGTGCTCATTCAAACTCACAAGGTGTTTGTGTTTTGGTTTTGTCTTCTGTAGCTAAACCATTTTAGTCATCACAGAACAGGAATCCTATAACAGTGGCTATTTAGAGGTCAGTTTGTTGTGTTCACCCTCTATGCACACTACCTCCTTCAGTCTCTGTAATGGTGGGGATGAGGACAGTCATCTTGCAAAGGAGACTGAGCATAGTTNTCATGTTTTCCATCCAAAGCACCACAAACACAGAGAGGCAAAGTTAGGCTTTACACTCAGAGTTATCCCATCCTGCAGAAGCAATGTTCACCCTGCTATGTTGACTCTTATAAACCACTTCTCTTTAAGACGGGAAGGGAAATATTGGGTGGGAGCTACATAAGGTACTAGTGGGCTTGAAGACATAGATCACATGAGCTAAAAACATTTCTACAAGGCAAGATTTTCATGTGTCTTTTCCCAAGGCCAGAGTTCAGATTTATGGCAGTGGAATATTCATGAGTTGCTGCAGTGTGCACTGTCACCGCACTATGAAGGAAGGTTTCCGACAATAGAAATTAACCTAAGGTGAGGGCTTTTTCTGAGCTGAGGTTCACACATATGATTAGGGCAGTATACAGGCTACTTGGAAGATAGTAAATTGATATCCATCCACACATTTACCTATCCATCCACCCATCCA
>LZPO01107543.1:1082446-1097861 GCA_001675575.1 Neotoma lepida
AGGGCTTTCATCTGTCACCGTGTGTGCGTTTCCATCCTTCTGACCTTGTCTTTCAGGTTACCCGTTCTCAGCTGCAATTCCTCAGCTGTTAAACCCAACCACCAACTGCTCGGTTTCTGTAACTGTGCATTTGGGTTCTAGAATTTCCACTGAATTCTTTCTTATAGAGTTTCCATTCTCTGATGAAAATGTAGTACCTTATATTTAATTTTTTGAGCATACTAGTACCTATATTCAAATTTAGATCAGCTATCTCCAGTGTCCGGATTTTCTGTGTTTGTTTTCATTGTCTGTTCAGGTTTTTTTTTGTTTTGTTTTGTTTGCTTATTTTTAACTTAGATTTTGATTCTCGATCATGTTTTTCTTGTCTCATTCTTTTTTAAAGATTTTATTTTTAAATTATGTGTCTATATCCACATCTGAGGATGGGTTTGTGTGTGTGAGTGCAGTGCCTTTGAAGGCCAGAAAAGGGTGTTAGAGCTCCTGGAGCTGGAGTTACACAGGTGAGAGCCACACAGTGGGTTCCAGGAAGCAGACCCCTTCAGCCCTCTGCAATGGAAGTATGTGCTCTTAACTACAGAGCCATCTCTCCAGCTTCTGTCTGGTCATTTTTGACTACATGCTGGGCATTCTGTATGAAAAATGGAAAGATAATTTGTGACTCTAGGTTGTGCTTATCCCAGAGAACACTGCCTTTTTCTTTAAGCAGCAGTTACACCAAAGGGCAGAGAATCTTAATCTACTTAGATTTTGCCGACTTCAACTCCATTCTCTGTGGAAGTTGATCCAATTCTGATTTACTCTTTGTGCTCAATATGGCCCATCTGTGTTGGTGTGCTATCCCAGTCCTTTATGTGTTACTATGAAATATTCAGGTGGGGTATTCTATAAAGAAGGAAGTTTTGTTTAGTTCATAATTCTGGAGACTGGAGAGTCCTGAGCTGGTATTAGCTGAGCTGTGNTGAAGAACTGTAGCAAGCTTTCTTTTGGGCTACGAACCAGTTCCCAAATCATGACACAGAGACTTATTATTAGTTATGAATGCTCAGCCTTCACTTATGCTTGTCCCACCAGCTCTTATAACTTAATTTAACCTATTTCTCTTCATCTACGTTTTGCCTCAGGGCTTTTTGCCTTTCTTTCATCCTGTATGTCCTACTTTTCCTGCTTCTTCCGTGTCTGTCTATCTGGCAGGTCCCTGGCTGGCNGGCCGGCCCTGGGCATCTCCCTCTCTCCCTCATTCTCTCCTCTCTTTCTTCTCTTGAGCCTAGCTTCCTCCTCCTATTTATTCTCTCTGCCCGCCAGCCCCGCCTATTCCTCTACTGCCTAGCTATTGGCTGTTCAGCCTTTTATTAGACCAATCAGGTAGGTGCCTTAGGCAGGCAAAACAACACACCTTTACGTCATTAAACAAATACAGCATAAACAAATGTAGCACACCTTTACATAGTTAAAGCAATAATCCTCAACATAAACAAATGTAACACATCTTGGCCTCGTTAAACATTCCACAACAGGGAACTTATAATGGTTGTCAACACCTGGTGAGTCTGCATGTGAAGAGGTCAAATGAGGAGATAAAAAGNAGGGAAAGCAGGGGGAGGGCTAAGGGTGCTCTCTTATAAACCCTTTCTTGTAGAAACTAATCTGCTTTTGTAAGTCTTGACCCATTTTTGCAAGATAGCATTTGTCCATGAAGGTGGAACCTGCCATGATACATAGGCCCCCACCTTTTAAAGATTCTTACCACCTCAATACCAGTGACCAGGATTCCAGCACATGGATCTGTGGCTGTATTCATCAATCCTCTGACTCTCCAACCTATGTGATTCTGGATTGCTCTGATTTTCTTGACCTGCCAACCTTCTTTACTTTCAGAGCTAGCAGTTGGCACAAGGGAACAAGAGGCCACATGATGCTAGGATCATCCATTTTAATTTCTCTTACCCTCCAGATTGTGACCCTCAAATTCTGTCTTAGTAATACTCCAATGCTGCCAAATAGATTTTTTTCCTGAAAAAAAATTTTTTTGTTCAATTGTTTTTTTATTTGTCTCAGTAGGATTGTTGGTCCCAGACAATCCAGTCCTTCATGGCTAGTAATAGAACTCTTATAGACACACATGATTACTTCAGTTACTCACCACAGCAGCTCTGGCCAGAAAGTGTTGTTGTTGTTGTTGTTATTATTATTATTATTATTATTATTATTATTATTATTTATTTTATTATTATCTATCTTCTTTTTGTAGGTGGAAAGAGTCTCAGAGAGAGTTAGGTCAATGGTCAAGGCCACTTGATGAAGAGGTCCTGGAGCTGAGGGACCTGAGAATTTCTTTTTAACCTGTTTAAAACATGCCATCCCCATACACTGTAGTTACCAAATTATTTATTTGTATCTATANCATCTGCTTTATTTTATTCTTTACTTGTCCCTTATTAGGACCAGTATTGTTTCCTATCCATGATGTCTAAATGATGTACATTCTTCAGAACTAAACCAGTGCCAGATAAAATAGTTATTGGATTCCTGTCTTTTCCCTTTAACCTTGTGCTTGTCAGTTCATTCTCTCTCCCTCTCTCTCTCTCTCTCTCTCTCTCTCTCTCTCTCTCTCTCCTTCTTCCTTTCTGTCCTTTTTACCCCCTCATTTCCCTCTTTCCTTCTCTTCTGGTATTTATTGGCTTTAATTCTGCAGGTACAAATCAAGTAGTTACAGTATTGGGGACTGTGTTGCTTTTCCTACCGATGTAATAAAACATCCCAACAAAAGCAATTGAAGGATGATAGANCTTATTTTGGCTCACAGTTAAGGGTGCAGTCTACCATTGTGGGGGAAGTCATGGCGGCAAGAACTTCAGACATGTTGTATCCACAGTGAGGAAGCAGACAATGATGACTGTTCATTACAAGCTCAACTTTCTCCTTTTTATGTAGCCTGGGGCCCTGGTCTATGGAATAATCCCACTTACATTTAAGGATGGGTCTTCTTACTCCAATCAACCGAAACTATATAACCCCTCACAGGCATACTTAGAGTTGTATCTCCTAAGAGAATCCAGATCCTGTCATTTTGACAATCAATATTTCCCACCACAGGGGTTAATTTTGTCTAGATCAGAAAGACATTGGTTCGNTCTTCCTACTTCTTACTTCTGAAGGATTTTTTCCCCCCCAATTCTCAAAGGGCTTGTGTTCTTGTGTTGGCTTCTCACTCCGATTTCCTGTTCTTGCTGGAACTCTTGTTCCAACAAATGTCTAGCCATCTTTATGTCATTTCCCCCGTCTCACATCATCTTGAATGTTGCAAGTACCCTCTTTTCCAAGTCACAAGGTTCCAACTACGGAAAGATCTCACATATAGCAGATGTTACCAAAGGTTTAGGATCACATTTCAAATTGCAGACAGTATTTTGCTGACTGTTAAACCTATCTTGGCGTTTCTAGCCTGGAAATGGCTCTCTAGCTTTCCTCCTTAAGTGTCCATCTCCCTTCTTCAAGTCTCTGTCCTCTTTCTTCTTTGCTTTGTTTCCCTCTTCCTTCAGTGATAGTCAGCCACCAATAAATTTCCCTTGCTAAAGCAATGTACTTCTTTGTTTAAGGTATTTTCATGGGCTCTGACCTTCTAAAATAAAATATTTTGATACCTATTTTTTAAATATAACCAAGAGAAAAGTTTTCTATGAGAAATCCTGCCTGCCTTCTAAGTTTCCTGGCTCGAAATACACTTTGCTTATAAAAATAAGTTTCTTTCTTCCTGTTACATCATCTATACGAGACTCATACCCTTGCTCTATGTTTTTATTTTATTTCCTGTTGGCCTCTGGAAGTAAGATGATACAGAGCATAAACTTCTAACATTAGTTCAGTTGACATTGAACCCTTCTATGTGTAAAGAGCTGCTCTGCCTGTAACAGAACAAATGAATAAAATCACTTTTACCTCTTTTTTTTTTTAATTGGGTGTGGAGGATGACCTGGGCTATTGTTCTTCAGTTATTTTCCACCTGATTTTTTTGTTTGTTTTCAAGACAGGGTTTCTCTGTAGCTTTGGAGCCTGGAACTTGCTCTGTAGGCCAGGCTGGCCTCAGACTCACAGAGATCCACCTGTCTCTGCCTCCTGAGTGCTGGCATTAAAGGTGTGTACCACCACCACCCAGCTTCCACCTGATTTTTTTTTTTCAGACAGATTCTCTCACTGGGCTTACATTCCCAATTAGGTGGTCATTTAGTGCCAGGAATCCTCCTGCTTCTGACTCCCTAGTGCTGGGATTACCACTGTGCCCAACTTTTACACTGATCCTAGGGACCTAACCCAAGTTCTCACNGTTGAAAAATGGGTACTTTATTGCCTGAGCCATCTCCCGAATCTACAAATAAGACATGACATTTGTGATTTTATTGTGATCTTGGACTGGTGGTTCACTCCCACCAGTTTGTCATAGTTTTAGAACCTGTCTTGTCTCTGTAGCTTTTCCAGAATGGCCGNTTTCCATCATGAAGCTGCATGGAGGCTTGCAGTTCTAATGCCAGCTTCTTCAACATCATGAAGATAAACAGGCTGCCTAGCCATTGCTCTGTCTTTCCCAGTGTTGTCAGAAATCAGTTTACTGACTGCTTCTTTCAAGTCGTCTCTCTGCACCTCTCAAGTCATNATTCCCTCCTGTCATCTTCTTGTAGACTTGGGTAGCCTCCATGATTCTGAGCACAGGAAGTCTTTAGTATCTTAGCATACTCTCAGTATCTTGAGTTTTGTAGTAAACCCAACATGGACCAGATACAGCAAAGAACCATAGGTAGTCTTGACATCAACATGAGCTTCAATCATGGTCTNCTGTTCTTTGATCACAGGGCATGGTCGTCATGGACAGGATTCATGTCATAGAAGTAATCATGCAGTTTCTCCCNGGAACACTTTTAGTAATCAGCGTGGGTTTTCTAAACGCAGTGTTGCCCAGGGTTGTAGAGTGCTGTCCTCCAAGCGAAACAACCTCCATCAGAGNTCTTTATCAGATTGCCTATGCCGCTTGCAAGAGACCATCATGATTAGCCTGTTGACTGTTCACCTTCCTTCATAGAAGGATAGTGTAGAGAGTGGCACCCAAGACTCTAGCCACCTTTCCAAGCTATTTGTATGTAGCTCCCCTCTAATTGCACACAGCTCTGGAAGTNCTAGAGTGTACAGGCTGGGGAAGGTTAACAGAAAGGGCTCATCTATGTGGCTATAGGGAAGCCATCATCCATGCTGAATGAAGACTTCCAGTGTGGCTGCCTTGGAGTCACCTGCACTCCTGTTGTAACCCCTTCTCACCTAGGCTCTGTAAGTTAACCCCATGAACTCACTGATTCCCTAGGGTGAACCTCAGGGTTAGGGTTTCAAGTTTGGATCTTATGAGGAGTGGGTGGGTATTTATATCTCCCCAGGGAAGGAATTCCCAGAACAGCAAGACTCATTTCAAACACAACCCGCAAAGGCTATCATATGCAATTTTGGTCCTTTGAATTCCTGTGTGCTTTCTCAGTATTTTTTTTTTTGCATCAAAGCCCTGTGGAATTTATACCATACTAATCTTTCTTAGAAAACAATTCAACCGCCATCTTCTTGTCTCCCTTGTTGCTGCCTTTGTGAGATCTTAGTTCTTGCCAATGATCAAGCTCAGAAATCAAGACCGTCAATCTCATGGATGAATGACTCCCAGAGGAAACTCTGAACTGAAGCCACCTCATTCAGCTGCAACTCTCTATTGAAGTGGAAGAGATTTCAAGGGCTCCCTAAAACAATGTTAACCGATTATACTCTCAGGCAGAGTCCAGAGCACCGCAGACATTTCTTGACTTCCTCGTCATTTGGTGTTTCAGTTCATGTGGACNGATACCGGGAGAGCAGCTGGAATCTTCTCCCTCTGCTCTCCTGCCTTCGTTCTCCATTTTCTTCTGCCATTCTCAGGTTCTCTCTTACCCCAGGGTCTTGAATATCATCTTGGTTCTCCAGAAGACTTCCATCTTCTTCAGGTTAACCATGGCTCAGTCCTTGAGCACTGGCTCTGTATAGCCTATCAGCAGGAGAAGGAAAATGCACCAGGTTAGTGATGGGGGAGATTTCTTCTAGACCAGCATCCATTGGTAAGCAATATGGGTTTGCAGAGGGGCCGTGCTGGGCAATAGAAAAGGTGATACACAAGCCAAGGTCTGGCTTTAAAGGGCTTTTGTCAGCAGGAGGAGCTCAAGGTCTGGTATGTGTTGAGAACATTTATTTTGGAGTTATGTGGAGTAGAGATTCTTTGCATTTGCTGGGGTGTTTGCATTCATCAAGCCGTGATTTCTGTACCATCCTAACACATTTCCTCTCTTGGCTGGTAATTACTGTGTAGGGTCCTAATTTTGCCTGTTGTCCAGACTGGCTTCTCCCCCTGGGCAGTGTCTATGTTTGCTGTAATTGGATGATGCCACACAACCCACTACCGTTGCCAGATTTCATTATGACTTGGCGTCTTCTCTATTAATTTCCCCACTTTGGGCTGTTTTGAAGCAAGTGAGGCCAATTTCCTTTTCAATAGCGCAAATCTGGAGGTCCAATTTGAGCTGGGAGCTAAGTGTGTGCATTTGTTCAGCTCTGATTGACTGACAGTGTTCTCTTTGTCTGATTTGATCTTTTTTTTGAGAGCTTGATCTTGAGAAGCAGCTGGCACTCATTGGAAGCCAAAGGAGTCATCCTTGGAAAGTCCAGGAAGACATTTGGGCAGCTGGCTTTATCTAGAAATAAAATTTTTTTTTTCCAAGTCAAGTTGTTGAGGAATGGGACCAAAAGCCTGCAGTTCTCACGACTGCTTCTCGGTAGCTCCCACCCACACCCTGACTGCTCCGAAGGGCCCTCTGGGATCTGTCTATGGAGGAATTCAGAATCAGAAGGCTGGAAAGGCCATGAATAGATCTATCAGAAACAATACAAGATTCCCAGTTAAATCTGAACTCCAAATAGATGACAAATAATGTCACGATCAGTGGATCTCATAAANTTGTAGTTACTATAAAAGGCAAAGAAAACAAAGGAACCAATCCCAAGCATAAATGGGAAAGAGGAATAAAATGGATTATTCTAAATAGAGGAGCATGCCGATGGAAAACTTATTTAATTGGCACCAAAATAAAAATAAAAACATATCTCCTCGGAACAAGGTTTGCTATTATAAGCTCCCTAGCAACAGGAAGATGCAGAAAGTTAGTTTCTTAAAGATTCATGTCCCCATTAGACACTGGTGATGCTGGGAAACAAGAGCAGATCAAGCATTTCTGGTGTGGGATACACAGATCCACAGTTTCAAACCTGGGNGTGCATCACANGTACCCAGAGGCCTTGTTAAGACACCGGTTCCTGAGGCGCACACCAAGTTGGTCTCANTTGTTCTGATGTGGACTCTTACATTTTACATTTTTAACGTGTTCCCCAAAAGCCAGCCTTGAAATTTTTCCCCTGGAAAGAAAAAGCCTTTGAATATCTGCTGTTGCTGCTCCAGGGACTACCCTTCGAGCATCAATAGTTTGAACTTGTGCTACCCACTTTGGTGACTATTAGTGCTTGGAATATGGTTGGGCCAAACAGAAATGTGCCATGAGTACAAATACATAGGAGGTTTTGAAGATTTGCTATAGGGAAAAACAAAAAGGAATGTAGCCGGGCGGTGGTGGTGCACGCCTTTAATCCCAGCACTCAGGAGGCAGAGGCAGGCAGATCTCTGTGAGTTCTAGGCCAGCCTGGTCTACCAAGTGAGTTCCAGGAAAGGAGCAAAGCTACACAGAGAAACCCTGACTCAAAAAACAAACAAACACACACAAAAACAAACAAATAAACAAACAGGAATGTAGAGTATTTCTGTATTTTGAGAATATTGGTTATATGTAGAAGCGACATATACTCAGTGAAGTAAAATATGTTTTAATATAAATTCCATCTCTTTCTGTTTAAAAAAGATGATCCCTATGGAAAATTAGGGATGCAGCTCAGTTGATAGTGTNCAACATGCACTGGATTCGATCCCCAGTGCCCCATAAACTGGCAGAGGTGATACATGCCTGTAGTCCTAGTCCTAGCTAGTACAGAAAGGGAGATCAGAAGTTCAAGATCATCCTTGGCTAGTTACCTTGTGCTACATGAGACCTTATCTCTAANAGAAATATGGTCACTAGAAGAGGTGAAGTTATACATGTGACTCATGTTTGTGATGTAATCAGATGTCCAACAAACAGGGTTCATACTCTGTGTCTATGGGAGTGGGGGTACTGTTCAAGAACATCATTTGGATCTGAATTTGGGTCAAAATCCCTAGTTTTTGTGATATCTTCTGGTTTTGGATTTATTGTTATTTTAAAATTATATGTAGCCAGGCATGGTGGCACACGCCTTTAATCTAGCCCTCGAGAGGCAGAGGCAATCCAATCTCTGGGTTCGAGGCCAACCTGGTCTACAAAGTGAGTTCCAGGACAGCCAAGGCTACACAGAGAAACCCTGTCTTGAAAAACTTAAATTAGACCAAAAAATTTATGTGTATGTGTGTGAGTATGCGCACATGAGTTCAGGTGCCCNCAGGAGCCAGCAGACACTGGCTCTGAGTGACAGTTCTGAGGCACCTGATCTGGATGCTGGGACCTAAATTCGTCTTCTGCAAGAACACCNTGTGGTCTTTACGACTGAGCCATCCGTCCTGCCCCTTGTGATGAGTTCTTGAATTTAGTGTCTTTTCTGTGATGTAAACAATTTCCCTCTGGTGGGTGTGTCTTTTGGAACTTGAAAGAATATCCCAATCCCTGGTGTTTAGTAGAAGTAGGATTTGGGCTCAGCCCCTGGTGGGAGGGTGGGCCTTGATAGCAAGTTCTTTGTCTGGAGAGGTGCAGAAGTGTCTTAACCTGTGTCTCCTGCGTTGGAGCCTCTGTGATCTCTGTGAAGCGGGTGGGGTGGTCACATCCTAAAGGCAGCTGCTTCTGTCCCAAGGATTGTCTCCTTACTGTGTGATCTATCTNGTCACCTCTGTGAAAGTGCTAATGACCAGCCCTGAGAACATCCTTGAGACACCTCGGCTGAGAGGCCGCCTCCTTCCTTCTCTCCCCTGCAGCCAGAACTCAGCAAGAAGCCTGGGCCCAGGGCTGGGTTCCACAGCTAATAAGGACATGTAGAGCGTGGGCGAGGTTAGGAAGAAAGCCCCAGAGAAGGCTCAAGTGTCCGAAAATTGAATTTCTGACAAGGGGCCAACCTTGGTCTGTTTCCTCAGAAGAAAAGCCTTCAAGTATCTGAAAGGTTACTTTGTAGAAGGTTGTGGATAATTGTTCTGCCTCCACCATGAATAAAACTGGTGGAAAAACATTTGAACTGCCACACTGGGGGGCTGGTTTTCAGGCGAAGGAGAATTTTCTGACAGTGGAAATACTTTCTCATTGGAAGACATTGTTATTGTTGACCCAACCCCTCCCTCAAAGGTTCTGCAGACTTCAACCGCACTTCCTAGTCTTGGGGTCAGAACTCATGTTCCCAGATGTAGAAAAGGCTCAGAGACACTTGGAGAAATTGCTTAAAAGCAGATACCNATCTATGGAGCCTGCCTGGTGGGGCTTGCCCAAGCCTTAGCTTACAACCTGTGTATTCTACCTTCTCGGCAGCTGCTGTTCAATGCTTAAGCTTTGGGCCTAATGTTCTAAGTTAGCTTCTGTAGAAAAGGACTTCATTTTTATGTTTTATTTTTTTAAATGTGTTGTGTTCATGTGTGTATGTGTGCATATGTGTGTGCATATGGGTACACGTGTGTGAGGATGTATGTATGTATATTGAAGCCAAGGTTGCCGTTTGGTGTCTTCCTTGACCATTCTCCACCTTTTTTAAATTAATTAATTAATTAATAATTAATTAAGAAAGGGTCCTTTTCTGAGCCTGAAGCTCACTGACTCAGCTACACCTCCTAGCCAGAGATCTCCAGTCTTGCCTTCCCTTGTCCAGCACTAGGATTACAGCCATGTGCTTCTGCCCCCAGCTTTCTACNTGGGTGCCGAGGATTGAACTCGGGTCCTTACGCTTGCATGGCAAACACTTTACCAAGTGAGCCAAGTCTCCAGCCCCTGGAAAAGGAATTCATTAAAAACTATTCAGCAGTTGTGGGCTGGGCCAGTTATTANAGTTACAGATCCTTTGAGAACTGGCTGATGTCAACATGGGTGGCTTGGATTCAGCTGGGATAGGAGTATTTACACCATGGGCATAGGCAAGTGTTCCAGTTCGAGNCTGTTGTGCCAGCTTCCTCTCGGAGAACCAGTTGTTAACATCAGCCTGCNTACAGCNGAAGAGAAGTTGGGAAGCACAGCAGATGTGCTGGGGTCATCTTCCATCTCCACGGGCACCTCTNACTTCAGTGGTGGTGGTGCTGCTGCGTGAGGATTACATCCTACCCTNAGAGTCTTGTCTCTGGTCCCCTTTTTCTGACTCAGGACTTCTCCAGAAATCCCAAAGTTTTCCCACCTCTTTCACAGGGCAGCCGGCCTTGAAGTACTAGGCAGTTAATGCTGTCAGATAACATCCTAAACAGATTGGGGTGAGATGCTTACATTCTTGTCTTTTTTATTTAATTTTTTAAAAAAACGTATTCTTCTCTCATATATTACATTCCAACCTCGGTTCCCCTCCCTCCAGCCCTCCTAGGGCCCCCTCAACCCCCTGCATCTAATTCTCCATTTTCCTTCCAAAGAGCAGGCCTCCCAGGGATATCCACTGAAAATGGCATAACAAGTTACAATAAGATTAAGCACAAACCCTCATATCAAGGCTGGATGAGACAACCCAGTAGGAGGAAAAGGGTCCCAAGAGAAGGCCAAAGAATCAGATACACCATCACTCCTACTGTTAGGAGTCTCCCCCAAACACCAAGCTACACAACCATAATGTATATGCAGAGGACCTAGCACAGACCCATACAGGATCTGTAATTGTCACTTCGGTCTCTGGGAGTCCCTATGAACCCTGCTTTGTTGATTCTGTGGGCCATGTTCTCACGATATCTGCAACCCCTCTAGCTCCTACATTTGAGTGGAGTCTCGACTTCGTTCTGAGGCTTCCTCAGTGGGTCCTCAGGAGGTCTGAGCCCCAGTTGCTCACCTTACTCACTTTTCTTTTGTCTCTTGACTTCCTAACTCTGGGCTTTGGTCTCTGCTTCTGGGGGTACTCAATTAAGCCGGCAAANCCACAAACCCAGAAGGAATACTTTTTTTTTTTAAAGACATCTCTAGGGGTGACTCCTTGGCAACATCATTGCCATAGGTCCACAGTGTCACTGCTGAAGCTGGGTACTAGAGACCTCAAGATCCTTTACCACTATCCCTTGGCAACCAGANATGGTCACCTCTCCTCTTCACAGAGGCTACTTTGAGTCACTGGTTTTCACTTGAATCTGAAGTAAAGTCTTATTGCTGGGCCTTAGACCACAAGTTTTTTTTTTTCTTCTATCTATGATGAAGATTGAAGGAAAGTATTGAGGTTTTTTTCTCCCATTTATTGCTGTATAATAAAGCACCTCAAAGTACAGTGGCTTAAAACAGCTAGTCCTGTGCTGCATAATGACATTTTTGTCAGCAACAGCCCACATATAACAGAGTGACCTTTTAAGATTGTAATGGAGCTGGAAACATCCTAGTATGCATCCTAACAACCAAGCATTCTTCCTTACTTGTGTGCTTGTGGTGAGGCTGGGGTAAATAATCCCACCAAGCCATTGTATAAAAGTATAATATGCGCATTTGAGTCCAGTGTACAAAACTGATAATGATGGGAAAGTACCATATTACTGGTTTCTGTATCTATTATGCCATGTTCTTAGCTATTATTTTAGAAATTAATCCTTCCACTTACATGGAACAAAGTTTATAGTGAGACAATTTGCTGTGTTATGCCAGCAGCAGCCTCGTACAGCTTGTGTTTACCCTGTCTCTTGATTGCATGGAGAGGCTACCTTGCATAATAGAGCTACCATCTAGGTTTGTGCAAATGCACTTGGGGATGTTTTTATAACAAGGAACTTGCCTGATGAGCCCTTCCTTAGAACACAGCCTTAGCTAACTATGCTTTGCTGGCTGTGTGGCTACTTTAGATGGGCCTGGAGGGTCTGTGTGGCCTCACTTCTGTGATTGGTAGTTGGTCTTTCTGGCTATTCCTCACTCTTTACAAGACCTCCTCTTCAAAGAGCCTAACTGAGATGTCCTCACAAGATAGCACCAAGTCCCAAGATGGTAATAGTAGAAGTTGCCACTTCTCTCCATGCCTCATCTCTTAAGTCCCCTGACATGACTCATGCTCAGATTCTATGGGTGGGACACAGGCTCTGATTCTTGTTGGGAACATCAAAGACTCATGGCAAATGGAGATGAGAGCCATGTTGCTGGCAGTCTGACTTGGGAAGTATCTGACTGACTGTAGGGGATGGGGATTCATCAGTTGGGGAATTCCTCCAATGTAGAGAAGGTGTTTGAAGGTGCTGTAGGAGACCAAAGGAGNAGACACATTCACTACAGTCAGCTTGTTCCCGGGTTGGGCTGAGGCAGCTCATCCATTCACATTCCCAAGCTCCTCCCAGGCTGCTGACTTCCTGTCAATTCTAGCTTGCTCCTAGCTTCATGGGTACACACCCAGCAGGAGACCACTTCCGGCTTTGTGGCCAAGGTTACCCTGAATGGAAGCACCACAGGCACTGAGCAGCACTGAAGCCTGAGGATGGGCTTCATTTTGTCAGATACAATGAGAGTCCTTGTAAGGCATTGCCTAAAAGATACAATGATTACAATACACATGTGTTACCAGTGTTTAGGAATGCAAATAATTTTGAATATAGAACTATCTATTCTCAAAGTCTGACCAGGGCCTGAGCCAATGACCAACTGTTTCTTTTTCCTCCTAAAAGAATATACGAATTAGACCAAAAGAAGACAGAAACCAGAGTGCAGGAATGACAAATGCTTACAGAGGGCCAAGGTTGAGCACTGACTCATATTTGTACAGGCTTGCCTTATGAGATGGGGAAAGCATGGTTCAGAAAGTTTCATCAACTTGACCAAGACCACACAANTAATAAAGACTAAATGATTTCTGTGCCTNCCGGCTTTTTAATTCAGACATAAAACTTTAGAGTTTGCCAAAGATTTTCCCAAAGAGGTNGAGACCTATAGTAGTGTTTGTTATTCAAGAGTTCATGACCTGTTTACACCTTTAACCCCTAGCATTCCCTAGATGATGAGCTAATGGTGGTTGGTGGCTATTGGGGGGGTTATGGGGGAGAGAGTCAGTTTTCTTTGGAAGTAAAGCCACCTGTAAGTTGCCCATGCTCCAGTAGATGGCCCCATTCAATTGCATGTGGGGGCACTAATTGGCCTCAGTGGGTTATAAAAAAGATAAAAAGGACATGATGTTAAGAGGATGATGTATTGGGGAGGAGCTAGAGTGGGGGGAGGAGCTGAGGTGNATATGATCAAAAGATCAAAATACATTGTATACATATCTGGAATTTTCAAAGAATAATAAAAATATTATTTTGAAAATGAGTTCATATNCTTGGGCCAGAATAGACTTGGCCTTCTAAATCCTGATTCTGTTACTTGGAAACTCTGATCTTAATTCCCTAGACCCTCAGTTTCCTCATCTGGAGAAAAAGGATAATAATAGTTACTATTGTTAAAGTTACCGAACCCTTAGTGTGATACGCATAGCTAGTAACTTAGAACAATGCCAATTGTTATTGTTAATGAAGATTGTTAGCGATTTGCTCTTANTGGAAAGTATCTTTTATGTTCTATCTAGATAGTTCAGTCAAACTGAAAATAAAATGCTAGCTATTCAGAGTAATTGTGAGTGCTGCTGATGGTATGATTGATGGAGTTACTGCATAGACAAAACTAATTTGGTTACGAGGTACTTAGATTCTTGTCGAAGTGAATTGTGGGAAAGAGCTGAAAGTACCATGTTGGTGGTTTAATGATATGTTTAGTAGCTTTGTGATAATGGCTGAATTGGATTAATTATGGGGTCCTTCAGTGGATTGTTTCGACATGAATGTACAGATATGTTTTCAGCTAAGTCCANGTATTCAATGAATGGTTTGAATTTCAAGTTTACCTGGAGAGGTGGAACAGGTCACTTCTGAATAGGCACTCACAGAAGGGACATCCTTACAGTCACAAAGAGGTGAGGGCAGGGCTGGGCTTCACTGACTGACATTAATTTCTGTGTCTATAAAAATTCTACTGGTTTCCACGCACTGTGCTAAGTACCTTATTTGGATTTTCATATTTATTCCTTATATTTAACCAATGTCAGAACACACTATTGGTTTGTCCAGTCCCACATGCAGAGAGAAGGAGGCTTGGAGAAGCTAAGTGATGTCTGCACAGCTTGAAGAAGTGATGGATGGAGATAGACCATCTCACTCAGCCCACCCAAAACCTGCTCATGAAAATCTTTGGTACAGTGATAGTGCCATTAGCTGAGGAATGNGAGAGAGTTCTTAGTATGTACCAAACATAGTTTAATGTTTATGTGTAAGAGTCACCTTTCTTTCTTTCCTGNACTTAAGAGAGATGGATAAGAAGCCAGGTNTGCTGGTTATTTGTCAAAACTTGACCCAAACTAGAGACTCCTGGGAGGAGAGACTTCAGTTACAGAGCTGCCTTGATCAGATTGGCCTAGGGGCATGTCTATGAGGACATTTTTTTGATTGATGATTGATATGCAAGGGCCTAGTCCACTAGGGATGGTATCAACCCAGACAGGAGGTCCTGGATTGTTATAAGAAAGCAACCTGAGTGAGCTGTGGAGAGCAAGCCAGGAGACAGCATTCCTCCATGGCCTTTGCTTCAATTCCTGCCTCCAGGTTCCTGTTCTGAGTTCTCTCAGTGATGGATTGGATCTGGGAGTTGTGAGATAAAACAANCCCTTTCTTCCCCGAGTTGATTTTGGTCTGTGTTTTATCACAGCTACAGAAAGCAAATTGAGATACCAGGCTTTCCTGTTGGGTATCAGTGAGGACAAATGCATCCTGATTACTGTTGGCTGTCATCCTACAAAGTAGAGGGGAACTGGCCTTAGGCTTAAGCCAATGCTTTAGCAGCAGAGTGGAGGGATGGAAAATTCCTGGGAGTGTGAGAACATTACTGGGTTGACCCAGGGGCTTGTTCAGCTTCTGGACTTTGTCTGATGCAGTTGATGTCCTCGCTGATCAAAAGCAGGCACAGCTAGTTGTCTTTCTAACATCTTTCTTTCCTCTTATTAACCAAGCACCAATTTCATTTAGAATAGCTGCTGAGAATTAGAGCCTGGTGTTCCTCAGGCCTTTTTTCTTTCTTTCTTTCTTTCTTTCTTTCTTTCTTTCTTTCTTTCTTTCTTTCTTTCTTTCTTTCTTTCT
>LZPO01107543.1:1101558-1129628 GCA_001675575.1 Neotoma lepida
ACCAGCCCAGCTGACTATCTTTTCCTGTCACAGATGCATTCCTTGGACCCATTTCTTTTCCCCAGGCTCAAAAATCTTTTACTGAAATTCAGCTACCTTCAATTTGATGTTAAAGATTTATTTTTNTTATTTATAATTGTGTGTGTGTGTGTCGACATGTGGGTTTGCAGGTGTGGAAGCNAGAGGTGTAAGATGCTCTGGAGACTGGAGTCATAGGCAGCTGGAAGATTATTCCACAATAATAACAATTCCCAGTGTTATTGCTGGGAACCGAACTTGGGTCCTTCCTGTGTAAGAACAGTATGAACTCTTCCCTGCAGAATCCTCTCCAGCCGCTAGATTGGATTTTAAATTTATAGCTCTCCAGTTGCTCAGGAATGGAGATGCCTNTAAGGTAAGCATAATACANTCTCTTGCCTCAAGAAAGGCTGCCATCCACCTGGTAAGAAATGTACACTATTTTTTTCATATTAAAATGTGGCCAGATGCAGTTAGACACAGCACACGATGTTTGCATGCATTTTGAAGAACCATCTTTGAAGTGCTCAGAACACAGTAGATCAGGGTCAGTCTCTTTTCAGNCAGAGTGTGCATTGTTGGGCTCATGTCACTAAAGNAAGNTGAGAGCAGNGCTCTGTGGGAATTTTCCACAGACCACCAGGACAACATCAGGTCAAAAGTTGCTTCAGTGAGAGTTGTTGAGGGAATGACTTTTATTATCGATGGCATTCTTGGATCTAACCAGTCCAGAACAGTGTATTAGTTTTCAATAGCTCAGTTCTCTACTATCTAAGGCAGGAATTCTCTGATGTGTGCAGTTTGCCTTTTGACTGGTATGTTACCTTGATATTTTTTGACAGAACCCAGCCAGGTATAATAGTTCACATCTAGAATCCCAAGCACTTAGGAAGCTGACACAGGAGAATTGCCATGAGTTCCAGGCCAGCCTGGGCTACGGTGTGAAAAGAGTTTTAGAATCCATTGTCTGACCGTGGGCCTCACTTTCGTGAGTTCCTTTTTGTGTACTCTGACTCTGAGGCCACTACCTGAGTGGCTGACCGAGGGCTCATTAATTCAGACCCCTTGACACCTCCCTGATGTTGAATATGCTAATTGCAGGTCCCCCACAACCCAGCCCCAGTGACATTTGTCCCCTTTGGCTTTCCAGCTGAGCCCTTGGGGAAATGGCTTTGTCATGCCTGCTCATTTCCACTCTTCATTGCTTTTCGTTACTTCCGCNATAGACACTGAGGCACACTGAGAAATGCACATTGCTATTTTTAACCCAACCTAGCAAAATCCAGAAGGAAAGAAGATGTAAGCATAAGTTTTACTGAGATCCATACTATCTTCATCCCCACCCCCTGCCCCCCTCAGTATTTATTTATTTTTAAAAACCGGAGTCCTTGGGAATCTCTTTTTAAAAAAATCTCTATCAACAAAACAGAGGAAAACAAAAAGACTGCCGCGATTCTCAAGCACATGACGTGGAAACGAAGCAAAAGCAATCACCTGCTCCAACAGATCCTATACCTTGCTCAACGCCAGAACGGCTTGGCTGCAAACATGACTGTACGGGGCAGATGGTTCTCAGGAGACTGGAATTAAAGCAACAGCAATAAACAAACTGGAATGGTTTGACTGGCGAGCTGCAAGAGAGAAGAAGATAGATGAGAAGTTGGGGTGTAATGAAACCCTAGAAAACAGGGCAGAGCCAGCACTNGGAGTGATGCCCAGTTGTTCCTCATGTTTAAGTTTCTCTTTTGTTATGGTGGGGGAACAGGCAAGGGTAGCCCGGGGTGCTGACATGGAATGAGGGAGCAGAGGTGGTGTGCTAGCCAGTCTTGGGTGTGGTGATAGGGAAATGGCTCTGGAATTAAAGTGGGGACCCACGTTACAAGCAAGAGCGACAACTGGTGTATCTGTAATCCTGACACCGGGGAGGTGGAAACAGGAAGATCCCTAGAGCTTGATAGCCAGCCATCTTAGCCTACTTCCTGAGCTCTAGGCCAATGAGAAACTGTGCTTCAAAAACCAAGATGGAGGCTGGGGAGATGGACCAGTGGATGAAAGTGCTTGCTGTGCAAATCTGATGACCTGATGTTGGATCCCCAGAACCCACCCAAGAGACAGACACAATCCTGCAAGTATGTATAATCTCCGTTCACCTTCAGGAAGTGGGACGGTGAACTATCAAACAACGAGAGTCAGTCGAAAGCATGGCGGGAAGGCGAGGATTAACACTCGACGCTGTCCCTTAACCTACACAAACATGTTGTAGTAATTTGCACTATCTCCCTCCCTCCCCACCCAGTCAAAGGTAAATGAGGGTGGACGATGCTCCCGAGGAACAACACCTGAGACTGGCTTCTGGCTTCTCTGCACATGGGCCCCTGCACACATCAGCTCAAATCCACACGCAGGAAAACTTGAGTGTCTCATTGGCATGGCTTCATGGATCTCCTGGGAGAAAATGGACATGTGGAAAATGACCCTGGATGCAGCAGTTGGAGTGACACAAAAGCCATGAATGCCATACCACATTTGCCATGACCCTACACGTCAGCACGCAGCCCTGGCCGTCTTCTCTGACGTCATCAGGCACGCACGTGGCCATCAGCCCATGTTTCTCTGCACTTTTAGCTACACTAACCCTGAGTATTTTGCCTATCCAATTCTTCACTTCACAAATAATCCTAGTTTAATAAATTAAGGTGAATGTCCTAGAAGGATTTACAGAAAAATAGAAATAGTGTGTGTGTAAAGAGAAAGTAGAAAGGGCTGGAGGTGGTACCTCCATCAGGAAAATGCTTGCCTTGTGAGTAAGAGGGTACAAGTTTGATCCTGGAGCCAGGTAGATTGGCATCACTGGTCAGCCAGCCAACCCTCCTTGGTGAATTCCAGGCCAGTAAGAGACCTTGTCTCAAAAAACAAAACAAAACAAAAAGTGGATGGCACCTGGCTCCCCTGGCCTCCACACACTCATGCATACATGTGTACCTGTGTACATATGACCATCTGTGTGTGTGCGTGCACATGTGTGTGCATGCTCATGTGCACAAATGGAGTCAGTGGAGAGTTTTGGTTTTTTTGTTTACTGTTTATTTATTTTAAAGAGTTGGATGATGTGAGTATGGAAGTGTCTTGAATTCAGCGTCTGCTGGGGTAAGGTTGAGACTCAAGAAGTTGAGGTTTGAGGACAAAGGCTGTCTGCTAACAGGATCCCTTCTTGGTCTGGACTAAGCAGGGAGGATCAGTGTTCACTTCATCNAGGCTGGGGACTGACTGCATGAAGCTCACCTACATTTATTTAGGCTCATCTGCTTTGGTCCAAGTCTGTCGGCTTTAATATATCCCTTATCCATGAAGATCTTCAGGGAAACACTTGGAATATTATTTGACCAAATAGAGGCACACTATGCTCAGCCAAGTGGGCACATTTAATGAAACATTAAATATGCCCATTGGTCAGTTTCAGTCAGATGGTAAAGGGATGACCAGCTCTCAGGCACATTCTGGTACAGGCAGGATGCTGAAGGCCAAGCCACTTACTGTAGGGTGATGTGGAAGGAAGCAAGGTGGGTACTTTGTTTGCTTTTTAGCTTCTGTTTTCTCTGGAGAAGCTTGGGCTGTGGTCATGGGTCTTTTTGAGTCTTAAGTGTTTCCAGAGGCCCCAAATAACACAATACCTCCTCCCAGGTCCCAGCACAGGAGCACAAGCTTTAAGAAGAAACGAAATCTCTTAAAATACTGCTGGTTCCCCTGTATGCTTTTATTTAATTTTTCCTTTACATGACATGAATAGCAGTATGAGCCATGTGTGATTTCCAAAGGCAGTCACCTGGACAGTGTGGAGAAGCAGGGAGTGCTAATATCCAGCTCTGCGGCCCTGCTCCCCTGTAATCCACCCCTGCACACTGGCTGCCCTGCATTGCCAGAGACAGCACAAGAAGACCCAGCTATTTCCAGGAAGGTTTAAGTGAGAGCCAATAAGGAGCTTTATTACCAAGCCTGTGAAACACCAGAGGGGATTCTCAGTTGAGTTACTTTGGGTTTGGGACTTTATTGAAAAACAAATACACCAGGTTTGAGTTTACACAGAAACAGCACATATAAGATGGAGTCTTGGGGAGTTATGTAGATATTAAAAAAAAAAAAACGTGGTTTTTAAATGCTTCAACAATTTATTTCCTTCTTCCTTTTTTTAAAATAGTTCTTGTTTGTTTCTTGAGACAGGGTCTGGCTGTATGGCCCAGGCTGGCCTCAAACTCATGGCAATCCTGCTTTACCCCTCCTGAGGACTGAGATTACAAACCTGTGCCACTGTAGCCAGCTCAAACCTTGCCCTGATTCTCCACTTTGTTCTGTATAGTGCAGCGTGTCTTGCTTTTTGCAATAGTGCTCTGCAGGAAGTGACAAGAATTTGAAACCTGTTATCACAAATAAGCAGAAGACAAAGTGCCAAACTAGGGATCCCACCAGGCTGAAATTCAGATGACATAAGGGACAACTTCTAGAAGCAGATAAGCAAGATGTAGAGAACTCTCAGTCCTGCTTAGCCAAAAAGGAGCTGGTCTTGCCCTAAAATGATAGGCCCATCCTGCCTCAGATAGGAGTGGTAGTCCCAAGCACATCCTTCCAGATAAAATAGCCCAGACCACTTCCTGTATGTATCTTATCATGGACGGAGGGAAAATGTTCTTGTTTGATATGAAACACCCNCTACAAGTTCCTGTGTTTGAGCACTTAGTCCCCCAGCTGGTGGCTTTGTTTGTGAAGGTTGTGGGACTTTGAGAAAGTAGAAACTTGCTGGGAAGTCCATCCCTGGAGGGGGCTTTGAGGTTCCAGAGTCCAGATCCACATCCTGTCTGCTCTCTGCTTCCTGTCTGGATACAATGTGACCAGCTGCCTCATGCTTTTGCTCCTACTCTTTCTCCACCATGATAGATGATATCCCCACAAACTGAAAGCCAAAAGAAACTCTTTCTATTTTAAATTGCTGACTGCCAGGCATTTGGTTGTAACACTAAGCAACATAACTAATACAGAAACAAACCCTAGTATTCAGGTGATTGGATTGTACAGATGAGCTGAGGTCAGGGATGTGTGTCTTTCCCCAGGGACATCAGAGGACTCTGAGATGCTTGATGGAATTGGCCTGTGTTCCTTTAACGGATAGAAACCCAGCCAAATCAAACCATCTTCTCTTTCAATTTCATGCTAAGGAACTTGGATGCTCGACTGAATTTAGTACCACTGAAAAATGGTAAAGGATGAGCCTGGGTCTCCATGAGCCTGCTGTGTGTGTCGGTTACTCCTGTCATGGCTGTGACCAGGCATCTGACAGAAACCATGTCAGGAAGGAAGGACTTTTGTGAGCTCCCGGTTTCAGAAGTTCCAGCTTACTGTGGTCCAGAGACAGTGGGAAGAGCTCATGTCATGGTGTCCAGGACNCAGGAAGAAGGGGGAGCATAGGAAGAGGCCAAGGCAACACACATCCCCCAAGGGCATAGCCTCATTGACCTTCCTCCACCTCTCGGAGAGATTGAGGAATGAGTCCTTTCATGAGATCAGAACAATCATGACGTAACTGTTTCTGGAAACATCTCTACAGATACCCCAAGTATGCACTTTACTGTTTCTCAAGTGCTTCGAGCTGATGTGATTATTCACACTACTATGTATCTCAGAATCGGGGCATAAAGTTGAGGAAGCAACTTTCTATGACACCCCATTTTCTCCATGGATCTTTGCAATAACTCCTCATCACTCAGGGTGAATTGAATGCCCTTCTCTGCCTGCTTGACTAACCTGGCAGACCAGTTACACTACATCTAGCTTTAACAGCATCTGACTCAAATTCTGTCATGATGCAGTACGGTACCAGGGAGGCAGGATGATGAGAATTCTGTGTAAATAGACTCCAGAGTCAGTTGCTGGATTCAGGTGAACTCTGCCAATGAGGTGGAGTACAGATATTCAGTTTCCCTAACACATACCAACTAATGATGCCTTTAACAAGCAAGGCCAGGGTCCATTTCTCATTCACATAGCGGTATGGCTATAAGTAGTTCAAGGCCAACAAGGCAACTTTGTAATTTGAAGGATCCACCCTCCACCTTCCACAGGGGGTTGTTTTCATTTCCATGTTTCATGATGGCCTACCATGATACCCACACTCAACCAGAAGGAAGGAAGAAGGAAGAAGCAGGGGACATGAGAGTGAGGCTACTCATGTATTAGTTAAATCCCCTCTCTGGAACTTAATCACATGACAATACCCACGTGTTGCACCCAACAGCTATGAAGGTGTTTAGAAATCATAATTTGTATTAATTTTCTACTGCTGTATAATACATCAGCAAAGACTTTTATTATGTTATAGTTTCTGGAGGTCAGGAGTATGGGTAGGGCTAGTTGGGTCCTTGGTTAAGAGTGTCTTCAAGTAGAAAACAAAGTAGAAAACAAAACAAATCATTTCTGTCAACTCATCTGAAGCTCTCTGGTTGGAGGGAGGATCAGTTCTCTGTGGTGGTTAGGACTCAAGTTCTACTTTTTCAGGCTGTCAGCTAGAATCCATTTTCAGCTTCTAGAGGCTGGTGCTGATGCTGCCACTTGGCATTTTCTTTTCAAGGTCAGCAGGAATACCTCTATGCCATTGACTCTTTCTTTATCAGTGGCCCAGTCCTTTTAAAGAGCTCACAGTTTTAGGCTGAGTCTACCCAAAGTCATNTTTTGATTGGCTCAAAGTCAACTGATTTGAGACCTCAATTACATCTATAAAATCACCTTTAATGTTGTCATATAATGCAACCTAATCAAGGGAGAAAGCATCTCGTTGTATTCAGAGGTCTCACCTATGTTCAAGGGAAGGAAATCTACAAGGCATGAACACCAGATGACAGGAGTCCTGGACACCATCTTAGAATTCTGCCTTCTACGTAATCTTCATTCTATAGCTGCCTATGTGATCAATAGCAGCCAACACACTTCTGATTTCTACAGTTCCTTGACTAGAGAAGACTCAAGCACAAGATATTGAGGTCATGTGGTGAGCTCTGCCCCCAATAACTCTCTAGCCATGCCATATTGTCAAGCTACTATATTTCCCTTTACTTTAGCTTCACCCACAAACAGGGATACTAACAGTACCTCATGGATGGCTTTGTTATGAGGCTTGTTAGATCATAATCATATGCTGCAAATATTAAAAACTTACAAAACATTGGCAATATCTCCCTTTTTCTTCAGGGCTGAAACACAGAAACAGAACACTAGAAAAATTCAAGATNCGTTCAAAAATGTAGCCATACCTTTAACGACTCCTGAGTGAAAAGGGCTTGTGGAAGTCTTTCCAGTTTTGACTTTTTAAAGACAGGGCAGGATAAAGAGAAACCTGCAGAAGATCCCCAGCTTCTCAAACTCATCGCTTTATAACCAATGACATCATTTGGTAGAGATGCGGTAGGTGATGTCNCGTTCTTCAGAGAGCTACTGCTGAGGCAAAAGCTCTAGAATTTGATGTGCATTTTTGCCAGAGGAAGTAGACTTGTGTATTTTCAATAATCTTGAAAGTTATTCATGCACAATATGGCTGTGAAGTGTGTTTGTGTTGATGTGTGTGTTTGTGTATGTGTATGCATATATACGTCTTCGTGTTTGTGTGCGTGTGTGTATGCATGTGGAAATAGTGTGTGATATGCCTGCATGTGGAATTAGCCACATGTTGATTAAACTTTCCTACGTGTAAAGGGCACAATGGTTTTGAGAGCCATTGGAAGGAAGAAAACAATGAAGTTATCACGTTACTTGACTCAGTGAACTCTGAAATTTAGAAGCTAAATCTGAGCCATTAGTGTGTGGCTTTGCGTTTTTAATAGGGAAACATTCCACATCAGTGTAGCGAGGCTCGTGTCAGGCTTGTTTAACACTTTGCCCTGCTTCTGAGTTTGCTCACGCATGGTGCGTCTTGAATAATGCACAATACAAACAATTATTTCAGACATCTCAAAAATGAAGTGCTACCAGCTTCATTGTGTTCCTCTGCTCTGGCGAGTAATGAAAGACATATTCTTAATGTGAAACAAAAGAAGATTGTGAATATTAAAAAAGCAGTCCAGCCAGCTAGAGTTAAACCGTCGGGATAAGATATTAACTGGAACCACATGTGAAGTGCAGCTGTTTCTGCTGAGGCTTTCATCAGGCTCAAGTGGAAAGATTGGTGAGTTTTAATATGTGGTTTCCAGCCAAGCCAATAGGAATCTGGGGAAAATGTGTGTGAAATCAGGCCTCTGCCAGGGGGGTCCTGGGCTCTGTGCTGGCTTTTCTTTCTCTTAACGTAAACAAAGGTAACTCAATGCTCTGGGCAAGGCCTGCTCCTTCCAAAGGCACAGCCCAAGGACTCGGGAGTGACCAGCTGGTCTGTGGCACTTTAGGGGGCTTCATATTCTGTCCAAACGCAAAGAGCAAATGGCGGCAGGGGTGGGAAGAAGGCAGCCACATCTTCACAAACTTCTGTTCCGCTTTTTCCTCTCAGGAATATCTAGAATGTATCCAGCTCNTAAGAATCCCGGGTTTCAACTCTGTGAGAACACTCNGTGCTTATTGGGTTCGATCTCNGAGGATTTAAATTCNCCTAGAAGTGTGGTGAGATGTTCAGTGCGGAACATACATGTACATATGTGTGAGAATTCGAGAAATCCTCGGAAGAACAGGAGATGTGTGAAGAAATCATGATTAATTACTTCTTTATGAAGACGAAATTAGTTAACTGGCTTTAAGGCAGGCCTGACTGTTGCCATGGTTTTGTCGGGCCCATTCCGGAAGGCTGCAGCTATCATTTCTGGATTGATGACTGGGTGACAANGTGCCCCCAAGCACCCACGGCCTTGCTTCAGCCTCAGAGACAAGGAACAGGAGAATATTTATTGGCCCACAAACTCAGAAATGGAGGCAGGGAAATGAAAATGACTGAAAATGCCCTCATTGACCTTAGGAAAGCAGTTGAACACTCACACTTGTATTCACTGATTCATGTGTTCAACATTTATTAGACAGCTCTGAGATTCGAGCGATTTCGCAAAGTGCTCTTGGGGACCCAGTGATGTGTAAGGGGGAGAGGAGCTGACGTTTATTGAGCACATACTAGTTGCCAGGCACCATGTGGGCCCTGTGATTACATTTTCTCATTTCATTTCCTAAACCTGGAAAGGGAGAAATTAGAAGACAAGATCTTTTCTCTCAAGAGCCATCCAGTCTAGGATTAAGTAATAGATAAAAGGCATAGCCAGACACCCATGAAATAAGATAATTATAATCACGTGCCAAAAGAGAAGTTTTAATGGGNACTAAGAGACTGGAGTGAATTCTTGGAGACCAGAAGGAAGTTTATTGGAGAATGCCACATTTGAACTGGATATTGTAGGTTGTGCTGGGTTTATGTTTACAAAGCGAAACGATAGACAAATGGCCATCCCTGTGAAGGGAGGGTGCATGGGGCTGAGGGGTAGAGAAATGGTCCTAGAAGCCACATGATATTCAGCAGTTAACTGAGAATCACCTATAATCAAATTTTCTCTTGTTATTGCTTCTTGGGTCCAGTGCCAAGTGAGGTAAGTGGTCTTATAGCCACGCTGTATGAAAAGCACACGCTTTAACCCCTCTGCACACTCGACGTGTGGAGACACTGGCCATCGGAGTCCTGCTCAGGTTAGGAGCGGTCAAGGGATCTCTTTCCAGAGCATCGAGTGGGGAACCCGGCACAGTGAACAGTACTGTTTAGCACTTGATAGGGCTATGCTGCCGTGAGGGAGGTTACANCACAGACAAGTCTGGCTTGATTACATGGTAGGTGAAGGCATGTGTATATGGGTGGGGGTAGTGGTGGTGGAAAAAAAGGATATGGGTGGTCCAGCTCAACAGGGAAGGAGAGCCAAGNACATGTGTTTGGACTGGACTGGACATAGGGTTTGGTGGCAATAGGGTTTAAGAAACAGATTTAGGTAAGCTTGTCCTATAAGTTGAGACACTAAATTATAGCTGGGAGGCAGGGCTCTTCTCCCTGAGAAAATAGTGACCTGAATGCTACATCACTCCATGCTAACACTTGTTAAATCTGAGTAGAAAGTAAGTGCCCCTTTCTTTAATTTTTAAAATTATGTCATGAAGGAGTTTCATTATAAAATTTTCACATACAAATACATACACATGCATGTTTCTGTGTAAATTAATTTCTCCTGTAACCTCATGCCTGATGGAATATCAAGTCATCCAAGGGGGAAGCAATCAAGCTGTAAGGCACCTTGCGTGAGGGAGGCTAAAAGCACATTGACAGACAGTTCCTGTCCTCAGGCAGTTCTCAGACCTGTGATGTACTATTAAGGGGTAGCTAGGAGGTTATGATGGGCCAGGTATCCATCTGCCCAGTGGGAGGCCTGAGATGTCATACTGGTTTCATGAGGCCCACATAACAGAGTACCATAATCTGGATGCCTTGAGACAACAGAAAGTAGTTTTGGAGACTAGAAATCCCAAATGAAAATGTAGGCAGGCCTATGCTCTCTCCAAAACTCTAGAAGATTCCCTTCCCCTAGCTAGTCTCTGGAAGATGACAGCAGATTTTGGTAACCTTAGCAAATGCCACTCTCTTCTGTATCCTTATATGTCTCTCTCCATATATGGACAATTGTCTTTGGGTTTAAGACCAACCTCAAGGCAATATAATGTCAACATATTTATTATAGAGACCTTATTAACTGTAAGGCCACGTTCAAAGGGATTAGTGGGTTAACACTTTGTTGTATCTTTGTGGACAGACCCTGCAATCTACAACCCGTGTCTATATGCAGGCTAGCTGGTAGAAACTGAGGAGNACCCTATTGCCTGGAGCAAGCATAACGTCTTGGTGATGACAGGACTTGAGCTCTTTCTCCTGGACGGATGGCACTTGATGAAGAGGTGGTAGGCTAGATTCCAAGGTGGGTGAATGGGAAGAATTATAAGGCTGGAGTCACAGAATTTGGCATGTGTGAGGCACATCAGAGGATGGGGAGGNCGCCAACCTGCCAGGGACAGAGGGCTCTCCCAGGGAGTGATGGGGATGGAGACCAGAGAGGCTGGGGCCAGAGTGGGGAGCCAGCCAAGCATCCTGGGAAACTGGATGACTAGGCTTGGACTGTGTTTCTCATATATTCTGCAAAACTTAGTTCAATAGTCCCAACTGCTTTCAGAAGGCAAAGACAGTTATGCAGAAAAGGCCNGATGCTCAAATATGCCTCTGAAGTGTGTATCAACACATCTTGTCACAGCTCTCAGGCCACCCAGTGCGGTGGGTGCTTATATAAGTCGAGCCTGAAAAAGCTCTNCACATTAAGGCAAGGATAGCTGTAAATTTATTGAATATATCATCAGTAAGACTGGACAGTTCTCTTTGGGTAGCACTTTTGCCATCTGTGAACAGCAATGGCTGTCTGTGACATGTGGCAGTACCTTGACTATATAGCAAAATGGTGTAACTTACATTTGAATAGAGTNAAACTAAACCTGCCTGATCTGCCTTGGCATCTCCGTGATGGTGGCTAGAGTAGCATTTTACCTCATTTTCGTAGAAGAGGATGTGCACTCAGAGATGATTCCCTGATGTGCCACAGTGCTGGGTAATGGGAAGGTCAGACTTGAACGGAGTACCCTNGATTCTTAGTTCAGTATTTCTGATCCCCCAATAATGCCTCTTTTATAATCACACTTCCNGTTTACCCACTCAGTCATCCATCATCCATCCATACACTCATGCTTCTGATAAGCAAACCTGTATTAAGGGTTCATGATGTGGTCAGTACTCTTCTAGGTCCTATAGCTACATGGATAATTAAGAGGGGGCATTTGTAATTCAACGAGTTCACCATGCTGGTCCAGTCCGAGGCTTTCTACACAATGGAAGGGCAAAGAGTAGAATCCAGGAGGTTGAGTGTCCTCCTTCACTGAACCACACCTGCCATGAGATCAAGTGTCCACTGCGGAATGTTCTTGGGCCAAGGTTTCCTACACCCACTTATAACATGGATCTGCTATGAAAGGCATGTTTGAGCCTGCACCTACTGTCAGCAACACAACATTAAGTACAGAGAGAGGGTAGTCAAGGTGTNGGAGCTTGGAATATGAGTCAACCGCTGTTATTTAAATCACAGGTACTGTAAAATAACTCCCAGGCCATCGTCTATTAGATGAACATTATACGTTTACAAAGCCTTGTGACGTGCGATGGCACTTTAGGAGGTGACATCTCTTCAGGATCAGGCAGACCTAGACACTACCACCTCTAAGAGAGTGACCCGCNTGGNTGCCTGTCTCCAACCTCACAGAGTTTCGGTGAAAGAGGATGTGTGTATGATGCCTCCTTCTGAAATGTGAGTTCCTTCCCAACACGACAGTGAATAGTCNTAAGTACAAGAAGTACCAGATCCCTTTGTAACAGGCTTCCCTTTGCATGACTCCTAGACTCTAGCTAGCCTTTGGAAGCAGAGGACATGGTTTTCCTGGTCCTCTATTTCTTCTAAGATTTTCATGTGACCTTCTTTATAGAAACCAGCAAGGTGGGCAAACAAATGAAGCAGAACAAGGCAAACCTCTGGTTGATCTCATCCTTTTAGTTGCTTTTCAGTTGGGCATGTTTAGTTCCANAGGCACAACCTGTTATGCTGCTTTCTCTAGTCTTGTTTTTTATTTTATTTTATTTAAAAAAAATTTTTTTTTATGTATATAGAAGAAGGCGCCAGATCTCGTTACAGATGGTTGTGAGCCACCATGTGGTTGCTGGGAATTGAACTCAGGACCTCTGGAAGTACAGTCAGTGCTCTTAAGCTCTGAGCCACCTCTCCAGCCCTTGTTTATTTTATTTACTTATTTTTTTTCTTTAAGCCACTGGTTCTGATTCAGGATCCAGATAAGGAGAGATCCTCAACGTGTCCTCTTAGTCCAGGCAACACTCAATGTTATCCTGGTCCTTCTTGCTTTGGGGTCCAGGTTGAATTTGCCAGATTCAGGGGCCACATTGGTTCTTGTTCAGCCTGGGGATGGGGATGTAGAATGAAGCCGCTTTGCTCACAGCAAATATTTGAACCTAGTTCATTCGGCTAGGCTTACCTGAACTCCAGGTTCTCAACCCACTGAGATCATAGCTCACACGCAGGACTCATGAGCTAGNAGGAAANCCAATCCTGGAACATGTGGAAGCCTTAAGGATATTTAGATNGTTGTCTTAAAATATGGTTCTCTACCCAANTGCACTGCTAGAGTTGGAGTGTTATGAGTGTAAAAGTAAAATTTAGGGTGGCGAATGGTTAAAGTGTAAGAACCATAAGCAACAGAAGCAGGAATTCATTCTCGCCAATGCTGGCGCTGTGTCTGGAGTTTCCGTTGCGTCTCATACATCTAGACGTTGCCACTGGGATCCAGGCTTTCTTNCCTGCACTGGAGCCAATGGAGCTGTTGGAAACACCCTGTAAATCTCATCTTCTGTACCGTGACCTTCAGCCCCTTGGGGGCAGCTTTTCCCTTTATGAGCATCGTGCAAACCCTGGTAGAGGAGACTTGCAGTAACACCCAAGGATTCAGCATCCTGTATCTCTGCCAGGCGAATGGAAGGAAAGGACCACTCAGGCCTGAGCGCTTCATATAGCAGAGGGGCTGAGTTCCTCTAGCCAGGAATCCAGCTCACATTCCAGCCACCAGAGAACAGCAGTGCTCTGAATGAAGTCACTGTGCTCCTATGGGGTGACATGTAATTCCTCCTGCACTTACTATTCTTAGTCTGGGGAAGACACAGGCTCCCTTTTGCCTGTGCAAATGAGCTTTACAGTATAAAGCTGGGGGCAGAAACAGGCTGCCTTTGGAGGAAGGTGTCTCATGTTTTATTGGCTATCAGGTTGATTCCTTCTGATTCTATTTTTCAATTTTATACAAGGTGGGCCTTGAGAAATTCTTATGCTAATCTGAAACAGGAGTCGAACAGTGCCCCCTCCGTGTGTGTGTGTGTGTGTGTGTGTGTGTGTGTGTGTGTGATGTGTATGGTGAGGCCCAGTCTGTGTGATTGTGGCAGGCACCTGGTCTATAAAACCATACGAGGCTGAGACCAGAGAGCTACTAGGCATTGTCGGAGCTTATGGCATTGGCCTGCCTTGCTCCTAGCCAAGCTGTGTCTTAGATGGGACCTAGGAAGAGAATGTGACAGGGAAACACATCTGTTGCACAAATGCCAGCTCTGGGACGAGGAGCGGAGTTGAAGGAGTTGAGGTGAACCTTTGAAAAAATTCCTAACTGCATTATGAACTTTGGGGTGCAGCTCAACCACCCTCTTGCTTAAGACATCTCCCAAGGGTCACACGGCAGGGCATCCTCTTGATTCAGAGCTTTTGGTGTGTACGAGATTGTTGTGCTATTTATTTTGGTGGTGGGTGCTTTTCAGGCAGTGGTTCTCAACCTATGGGTCATGACCCCTTTGGGGTTCAAATAGCCCTTTCACAGGGGTCGCATATCAGATATTTACATTGTGATTCATAACAGTGGCAAAATTACAGTTATGAAATAGCAACAAAAATAATTTTATGGTTGGGGGTCTCNNCAGCATGAGGAACTGTATTAAAGGGTCACACCATGANGAAGGTTCAGAACCACTGTTTTAGGGTATTGCTTGTAAAGTTCTAAATTTCTCAAGAGAATTTGTGAGAATCTAAATGCCTTAAGGTGCCCCTGGAGGGTTCTTGTTCATCTCCCTGACTTTGAGCAGACAGGGGCAGGAAAAACTAAGCTTGTACTACAAGCTTGCGAACTACTCATGCTGTCCCCTATAGCTGTTAGCCTGACCTTTTGGTACTGGCTTTTTGTCTTTGCAAGGCTAAAAGGANACTATGAAGAGTGGCTCAGGGCATGNTGGAAAGAGCATCCCTCTCTACATTTTATGCCCTTGGGCAGAGTGGATACCCAAAAAGGAAAAGCTTTTTGCTCCAATGTCACGTGGGCCTGGGCGGCTCCTTCTCAAGAATGGGTCTGTGAGTGGTTGCCCGCATGTCTCAGTGATGTCTTTACTTGGCTACTAGGACCAGCTTGTCTGTCAGGGGTGATCTTCCTGCCTTGAAGCTCCATTGCCAAGAGAGGTGTCACAGAGTGTTACAGACAGCAGATCTAGATTGCTATACTAGTCCTGGAAAACCCTCTCCCCNCTTAGGAGTTCACTCTGTGGTCTTGACTGTTAAAATCAAGTATTCTGGTACCTTTTACATCAAGTATGTGAGGGAGTGGATACCCATTGCCAGATCTGCTGGGTTCTGAGATAGAGTACTCCTCACTGCCCTGAACTCCCCGGGCCTGAATTTGTAGCTCCTCATGAGAGTGCAGTGTGGCTGACAGATGGCTCCACTTCTGACTATCCATTCTGTTCATATTTTGGCTAATGAGGTAATAGCTGCAGTGAGGCAGGCAGGGGGTAACACAAGTGAGGACAGAGGACAGAGCTTGCCTCTGAGGCCCTGCCCTGGCCCCCGGATGTGCTCAGAACCCTTTCGTGGGATCTCCACTCACTATTCTACAACAATATGCTCTCAGCCACCTACAGATGGGTTAGGTGAAGATGTGTTCTGTTTTCTCAGGTGGAGCACATAGACTCATTTGCAGGGTTAGCAATAAAATAATGCAATAAAATAAAATATAAATAACAAGCAAGGGCTTGGAGGTGGTTGATAAGATGCTTGCTGAACACGCTTGAGAACTTGAGCTCAGTCCTCTAGGACACATGTAAAAAGCAGCGCTGTGGTATGTACCTGTAATTCTCCTCCTGGGGAAGCAAAGACAGGAAGACTCTTGGTTCCTTCTGGACAGCCTACCTAGCTGAATCAATGAGCTCCAGGCTTACTGAGAGAACTTGACTGAGGAAATAAGGTGGAAGGTGGTAGAGGAAGGTGCCTAATGTTGACCTCTGGCCTGCACTCCCACCTGTGTGTGCATGCACACATACACACACACACACACACACACACACACACACACATACACACACACACAGAGAGAATATAGCAACAACAAAACCTAAACAAGGCATCTGCAGACTGTTTCTCAGCTCTGATTCATAGCTGTCACTCTTCTGGTTCTTGGGAAACCACAGACCTGTAGTATTCTAGAAACTTCTGAAACATCATAAAGTGAGGTTTTAGCAGACACAGTGATTCTGACTAGCAGGTAAATTGTTANAGAATCTCTCTCCTCTCTGATTTGATTGGATGATTGTAGGGGGGTATATATTAAGGAATAGTGAGCTTGAGTAAAACTATTAAATTATCTCCTTGGAGTCGCTCGATACTTGATTTTTCTTAGCAGCCTATGAGTGAGATAGTATTCTTTCCAATGAGTTTCCTCTTTCTGATCTGATTGGTGGGGATATGTTTGGAAGAGGATAGGTCCTGTCTCTGTTATCTATAAGCAACTTGATTTTGTACAGGTTCTTCACAGTCTGAGACTATCACCTTTTGTATAGCGTAGAGATGATATGATTTGGGCATGAGGCTGTAGCAAGGCTCAAGTCAGCACATGGGAGACACACATGCATTCCCTTTGTGCTGGGCAGCTTTCCATTGCTGGGACAAATATTGGAGAAAATTAACTTGACACAGGAAAAATAATTCTGGCTGCCATGTCAGAGGTTTCAGTCCATGGACACTTGGCCACAATGCTTTGGATCTGTGACAGCACATTACATCGTGGTGGGATCATAGCAGTCNTGGCTGCCATGTCAGAGGTTTCAGTCCATGGACACTTGGCCACAATGCTTTGGATCTGTGACAGCACATTACATCGTGGTGGGATCATAGCAGTCAGAAANCAGAGATNGAGGAAAGTGTGACNCTAGTCTTGGTTGTCAACTTGGTGCCATCTGGAATTAAGGAAAGTCCAGGNGGCTGAGTACATCTATGAGGGGCTTCCCTTGATTGAATTATTTGAAGTGGAAAGACCCACCCTAAATCCAGATCTTTTGAGGTGGGAATATCCACCTTAAATCTGGCCGCAGCCTATATGCAGGACACGGAAGAAGGAAGCTCTTGCTCTTTGCCTGCTTGCCCTCGCTCTTGACTCTTTGGTTTTTGAGCCTACTTCTTTGGAATTCCAATGTATACTGAAGATCAGCCGAGACATCTGACCTCGTGGAACTAACAACTAGTAGGTTATCAGACTTTCCATTAGTAGACAGCCATTGTTGGATGCTCTCTCTCTCTCTCTCTCTCTCTCTCTCTCTTTCTCTCTTTCTCATTCTATCACTTCTGTTCCTCTAGAGAACCATGACAGAAGGGGACCAGGGTCCACTATTTCTAACTTCTTGCCACTAGGTGCCCTTTCTAAAGGCTCCTTCACCTCCAGTTACCATGGACTGGTAGCCATATCTGTAATATACAGCTCTTTCTGGAACTTTCAAGATCCAAACCACAGCACCCACTTAAGTGTTTCAAGAAGTCAAGTCTGGGTTAGATTTCTGTCTTGGCTCCTTTTAACTCAGCAACACACTCTTACTGATTTTTCTGAAAGTAGCTTTCACTTTCTAGTAACAGGAGTTTCTCCAAGGGATGGAGGGGAACTTNNGTGACAAGAGGCCTGCAAGACAGCTGTCAACATCCCTCAGGGCTTTGGTGGATGCTCATTGCACTTAGAACAGATCGCTCAATTAATATGATTGTTCTACTAATTCAGAAAGGACAGATAGTAATGAAAAATGTCCCTTAAAGCTTGTTAGGAGTTAGAAGCTGCCCCTTTGGTCCTCATGCTGACCCTGTGCAGGAGGTCCTAGATGACCCCATTTTATAGACAGGGAAACCAAGGCCCAGAAAAGTGAAGGCTAGCCTTTGAACACTGCCATACCTACTTCTCAGGGAGACTTTCTTTGAGTTTGTCTCTTGCTTTTTAGCTCCTCNGTAGAAAATTCTACTTTTCCATGTGGAAAGAAGTTACCAATGGAGAAGACGATATTCACTGGTTAGGAAAAAAACAAAAAACAAAACAAAACAAAAAACCCAATCAATCAAATGAAGAAATAGCAACATATGATACTTGTGTATTATTGGTAGACGGGTCTTGAGGGTGGAAGTTGGAAGAGAGAAAAGGTCTTCCTTGAGACCACTCACTGTTTTATCCTAAGCGTGAAGAGGGATTAAGGGGCCCTCTGAATTTTAGGACTACGCTTTGTGATCTCTGCCCTGGGCCAGGGAAGGAAGCTCAAAGTCTCCCTGTCATTCGTCCCTTTCTGTCATTCGTCATGGAGACCAGCACACACTTGGTTGAATTCTTTCAGCTACTGATCCAGAAAATTGGAAACAACTTTGGCTCCCTGTTCAATCAGTTGGATAATCAGTGCTCGTCGAGCTCGTCCCCAAATTGTGGCCACCAGGCCGTTTGAAAGCCAGTGGGGAATGTGTTATGTGCAGNCTTTTGGAGGCTCTGAATGGGCACGCAAACAGGAAAGCTGATTATTACAGTTGAGGTGTGCTTGGAGGCCGAAGTGTTAGGGATGCGGAACCAGAAGGGACAGCTCCTGGTTCTGAGTTCCCCAGTGAGACAGTAGGAAAATGAATAGAAACCATTTTAAGTGAGAATGCCCTGAGATACCACTCCAAAAGGGGTCCAGTCTGGAATGGTTGTGATGCCTAGGAGAGACACAAAGGTTACTGGTGGGGAGGAGGGTGTCTGGGAAAAGGATGCTAGAAAAACACCTGAACGTTGTGTCAGAGTAAGAACCTGTTATGGAGATGTGGGGTGAGATCAAGGAGAAGAGAGTTCTTGGCAGAGCTCGCCTCTGTAATTTATCCCAGACCCCTTAATTCCCAACCACAACCCNGAGGAGGAGATTATCACCTCCCCCAGCCAGCACAATTGACTGGTATGGAGGTTGTTAACTTGAGAAGATCACCAGAGATAGTATTGGGCAACTTCAAAAGTCCACTGTCTTTTTCAATGAGCGTGTTGTGAAAGGGCTTATGAACACTAATAGCAGCTGAAGATCTAGCTGCAGGTGGCTGTCTAATTCCAATCAAAATAATCTCTCCCCAGTCTTAGTGGATAAAGCACGGCAGAATTAAAAAAGGGACCAAGAGTGATTTTTGGCACAGGCACCAAGTCTGTTGTGGAAGGAAGGCTATTGGTGTTGGCAGCGTGTAGTTAGGTTTTCTCCCAGCAACAAATTCTCCTCTCCCCTTGATGGCCTGGGAGGTCACACATGTGCCTCTGTGTCCTTTGTACACAGCTGCACACACCATGTGGTATTTGCTTTAGCTAACAGTACAGTGGGGAGATGAGAGATTGTTAGTGTTTGAAAAATCAGAATTATAAAATCAGATGTTGCTCCCCTCCCTAGAAGTTTCCATGCNGATGTGAAAATATACGGTTTGAGGGTGACAGACTTAGTGTCCTTTGGNCGTCTTTCTTTCTGGGACGTTTGTGTCTGGTTAGTGTCTTACCAGTTCCTGAGTCTGTGTTAACTTGTGTATGGCTTCAGGAGTCAAAGATTGTCAAATGTTGGGGTAAACAAAAGTGAATGGGTACCCCTACTGCAGGACTTTCTAGAACAGTGGTGCTCACCTGTGGGTCATGACCCCTTTTGGGGGTCACATATNAGCTATCCTGCATATNAGATGTGCACATTACAATTCACAACAGTAGCAAAATTACAGTAATGAAGTAGCAATGAAATAATTTTATGATTTGGGGTCACAGCAACATAAGGAACTGTATTAAAGGNTTGCAGCATTAGGAANGTTGAGAACCACTGTAGAATCTTCACTATGCAAATCAGTTTTGAATCCCCTAAAAATTATACAGATTTTTCTCTGAAATAAAATATAAAAATTCCCACATTCTGTGACTCTGACTTAGCTGTCCAGTTGCATCCTGGGAAGTGCCTCTCTCTCAAAGACAGGAGTGATCCCCAGTATGAAGTAGGTTGAACAGAGCTTCCAAGCAGCTATTTCCTCAAAGGCTATGNTCCCTGGCCTTCCTGCCAAGATGCCAGGCTATCCCNGCAGAGGAGGCTAGACAGGTGACCACTCAGTCTTTGGTAGCGCAGGGCACTGGGGTATGCTGAGTGTGGGACAGTAGGTAGCTGGATTGGTGATAGCAGAATATGGACCTGCCTACTATTTATGCTCAGGAAGCCCTAGGCTCAGGGATTCCCCCAAGAATGCATTCTTCCTGGGCTTCCGGTGCCAAAGCCTAATCCCAGGTGGGACTACTCCAAAACATTCCCAAATGCCTCGATATTTATAGCTTGCCATAGACATACGCAGATTTCTGCAGCCAAAATTAGTGACATGCAGTCATCTGAGCCAATTTGTGGGACTTTCCTCAGGGATATGTGAGCAGGGAAGTAATTCTGGGGCAAGAAAGTCCCCCAGAAAGAGTTGTTTTCCTGAAAAGTCATGTCTCCTTATTTTCCCTTTTAAAGGAGAGAGCGGTTTTCAGCACCACTGAGTCCAACCACCTCTATAAATCGGCAAGGACTCCTCCCTGGCTGGGCCAGTTCTCACTGAGTCCATCATTTTATTCCTCTTCTCTTGGTCCCTAAGAGGAATTTTCTGAGTCTTTGAAGGCCCCCACGGTTTCTTTCTAAATTGTTTTATCTTGCTGGACTGCCAAGAGGNAAAAAAAATAAAAATAAAAATCCTACAACAACGCAGAGCCCCTCCTTATTCCTGTCAGGCTTCACGGGTGTACCCAGAGGATTCTGGGAAGGGTGGAACCTGAAAACCCCTCCAGACATGCTTTTTTGGAAGACAATTTAGAAATGGAGCTTAGGAAGGGTTTTGCTGCACCCTGATCATGCCANCAGATTCTCTTTCGGTAATTAAATACGGAAACCGACCTCCCAAGAACTGAAGTTAGCAGCTGCACCAGGTCAGAGGACCCCAGGAAGGGATCGGAGTTGTTTATATGTCTCCTAGTATCTCTTTCCTAATAAAACCCAGTGGTCTGTCTTAGGCATGTCACCCCACCACACTAGCCAGGTCTGTTGGTTATTTATTTATGCAAGATNTTTAGCCTGTTTGGAAATTAAACACTTTCTTAGATTTCATCTCCTCAGGCCGATGGCAGACCCTCTGGGGGTGATCCTTAGAGAGTCCAATGATAAAAGCCTTCACAGGGTAGTGCAATGGGAAAAAGCCAGGATGAATTAGCTTGCTGTGACATGGCTAACATCATCACATTTATATATGTTTCATTAAGCAGGGGCTTGACAGCTTTATGAGGAAACAGTGGGGTTTGCGATGGAGGAAGGCCCTGTAACCCTGCCAAAGCTGATCCCGGCCTGTGCCATGCGTGCTCTTTAATAGAATAATATTTGTGCAGTGAAAATGTCATTTTAAATGACTGGTTTGATAATCCCTTAAGCTTTTAAATGATCTGCAAAGTCTGGAAATTCTACCCCAGTGTTTAAAATTGACGGGAGCATTAATGAATGCAAACATTAAAGGATGGTGCCCAGCTTTGTTTCCTGAGTCAGACATCCAAGGCTGGAGGTTTTTCCCTTTTGTCTCCTGNACCCTGACACTCCGCCATGAAGCAGCTGTAGCAAGTCTTCACTGCAGGAAGGTTTTTGGGGAGGGAGAGCTCTCAGCCCACGGTGGGGCCTGCAGCTCCTGCTAGCTTGAAGTTCCTTCATGCAGAGTAGGAAAAGCACCCCCACTGGGAGGGCGCTCGCAGAAGGAAAGCCTCTCTGGGCAGAGCAATTAGCAGAGGGCAAGCCTCTCTCCAGCTAGTGCATCCTGAGCCAGTGTCCCACCTGGTGAGCAAGGAGGAGGGAGGAGTTAGACTCTCACTGGAGCCCACACACCCTTCACTCACATTCTGCATCCCTGGTGGATAAAAGCTTTCCATTTTCTCACGNGTGTGATGCTGCTGCAGGCTTCTCTCTCCCGGGAACTCCTTCCTTTTCTCAGTGCCTCTCAGTAGGCGAGGAAAGCTGGCATAGAGATTGTCTACTCGTGAATTGGGCAACATAGTACAAGGGTTGCCCACGGGGCAAATCCAGCTCACTGCTTCTTTGTACAAATAAAGCTTTATTGGAACATAATTATGCCCATTGGTTTATTGTCCATGGCTGCTTTTNGGGGATAGTGTTGGAGCTGAATTGTGTAACAGAGACTGGACTATTTGGCTCATAATATATGTATCATTTGCCATCTAGTCTTTTACAGAGCCTGCAGAACATTGACCAAAAAGAGGTAGTACAATCCCTGTCTTGAGTTCAGGTCAGCTAGTTCCTGTGAGTCTCTGGGCAAGTCACTTAGCATCTCTGTGCTTTGTTTTCTTCTTAAGTAAAATTGGGGTATTTCTGACTTGNCCATTCAATGCACATGTTGAGGGTTCTGAATAACACAAGGAAACGTGGTACACTTGAGNTATATAATACATCAGAGGCTGGCCATCACGTGGCNGTGGAACCTGGCCAAAGTTTTTTGGCTTCCTTGGGGCTGTTTCCTCATCTGTGAAACAGGCCTCAGATCATAGGATCAGTACTTCTGGAATGTTAATATGTACATCAGTTCCAGGTGTGTAGGGGATTGGGGTGGGGAGGGAGGAGGGCTAGAGAAGTGGGTAGGGGTGGCAGTGTGTGGGGTTACGGTGTTGGAAGGTTCAAGGTTGGGGGCTGCAATTCTGCATTTAATTTTTTCTTTTACATTTAGTTATTTCTTTGTGCATGGGCACAGAAGTCGTGACATATGTGTGGATGTTCAATGCACAGCTTATGTGAGTTTGGTTTTCTCCTTCTATCATGTGGGTCCTAGAGACCAAACTCAGATTGTCATGCTTGTTGGCAAATGTCTTTACCCACTGAGCCATCTTGCCAGACTCATGCCTGCATTTCTAAGAAGTTCCTAGAGATTCGGATGTNCCTGGACCAGCTTACTACTGTTCAGGGGTCTCCAGAGAGACCATACTCAATANGATGCAGGCGATTTCCTCAAAACAATTGACTCTCTCACTTGAAGAGGCCGGNAAGCTTATCCTCTGCAGGGTGCCCAGCAGCCTGGAGGCCCAGGAAAGAGCCACTGTTTCCCTTTAAATCCAGTTAACTGTTGCAGAATTTCCCTTCTCTCCACACACAGCCTTTGTTCTGTTTAGGTCTCCAAGAGATGGGATGTGACCTAGCCACAGTACAGAGAGAAACAGCTTTCCTTAAAATCCACATATTCAAAGGTTAATCTCTGGGCTGGGGATGTAGTTCCCTCGGTAGCATGCACGAGGCCTTGGGTTCACTTGTGTAGCATTCAGGAGGCCTTGGGCTCGATCCACAAATTGGGTATGGTGGTACATGTCCTAGGAGTTGAAAGCAGAAAGATCAGTAGTTTAAAGTCATTCTTGGCTACACAATTTAAGGCCAGGCTGGATTACCTGACACCCTGTCTCAAAACAAACAAAAAACAAAAACAAAAACAAAAATCCCACAAAACATCAAAACCTAAAAAAGATGGTTGATTTTTTTCTTTAAAAAAAAAAAAACACTCTTAGAAGCATCTAGAATAATGTTTGACCAAATATCTNTGTACCCAGGGGCCCAGTTCTATTGACACATAAAATTAACCATCATAACTAGGCACCCCACTATGAACTACAAAGAGCTTGATGATTTTGCTGACGTTGCCTAGCATTGAAATATGTGAGCTGTCTTGTCGATGTTCTTATGTATGTGTGTTCTCATGTGTGGTGGGTGCACATGTTTGTCCACATGTGTGCGGAAGCCAGAGGTTGACACTGGGTATCTTCCTTGATTGCTCTTCAACTTCATGTATTGAAGTAGCATCTTTCGCTTTAACCTGAAGCTGGCTGATTTGGTCAGTCTAGCTAGCTAGCTTGCTTCAGGGATCCCTTGTCTCTGCCTTCTGAGTGCTGGGATGACAAAGGGGCCCCCACACCTGCCCAGCTGTGTGATGAATGCTTTTTACCACTGAATCATTTCTGGACAATTACTTTTCCAAGCAACCTTCCCACCCAACAGAGGGCTCACACACCGGCCTTAGCTCGCAGCCTAATTTTGCATCTGGTGGGTTGAGATGGTTATTTTTCTTTTAGCAAGGCTATTACCATATCCTTCTTAGGCAGTCAGGTGGCTTGAGGAAGCAGCCCCGGGCAGGCTGGATCCTCCTTGGCTGGCCTGTGTCAATCTGCATGCAACTTACCCTGGGAATGATGGAGCAGATGGAGGGTGCCCCACCCCCAAACTCTAGTTAGTCACACCTTGCCTGGAAGCGTGCAGAATTTTAATCCTTTTTGCCCTGCAGGGAAACATTTCCTGGGCTCCAAATGGCTACTAAAGAATTCTCTCTGGCTTTTGATCCAACCACATTTTCCACAGATGAGGGGAGCCTTCTGGCTGTTTGTCCTAATTGTTACCCTAAGCCACTTAGTAGTGTGACAGGTGAGACAGTAGGGAGCTGGGATTCATGGCGGGAGGGCATAATCGTCACTGGTTAAAAAGAAACGAATGAAAGAGATTTGTGAACAGTTGCACATCAGGCCAGGGTGCTAGGTTAGACCCTGATACACAGAAAGTAGCCTGGGTTGTGATAGAAACATATTTTTAGACTTGGATAGACCTGGGTATCACATCAGCATCCGGGCATTCTCTGACCAGATCTTGGATGTTACTTGACTTTCTGTCATGAAGAAATCAGCCCAAATGCAGCCATCAGTATTCAGTCAACACGCAGGCTGTCCACACAGCATATATTTTCATAAAGGAAAATGAAGCCAATCCAGGTGCTGGTTTAATTGAGTCGCTTTTCCATTCCCCCCACCCCGACCCCCTCCATTTCTAAGATATGGAGCCTCTGGCAAGGTCCTGGATTTCTGAGTCCCACTTTCCTTGCCCAGATAAGATCAGCCCTGTGATGGGTTGATGGGATTGTTGAAGATCAGAGTTGACCTTAAGGCCACAGCTTTTGGTAAACACTCAACAACCTGGAGATTTTCTTACATCCCAGGGGAGCTTGACCAGGCAGAGAGAAGTGGTTGTGGCTTCCCCGAATAGCCAGCGACCTTAAGGTACATTAAAGGCGCACCTAAAACCTAGACTCTGCTAAGCGAAAGCCCAACCCACATCGTTTAAAGCTAACTGGGCTCCTGGTCCTTGTTTTGGAGATGACAGTGCTTTTAGTTGAACGTTGGTCCTTGTGTATGCTGGGCAAGTACTCTAACACTGAGGTGTGCCACCAGATCCCCAAAACCTTCATTAAACTCTTACCTTTTGGCCAGCAGAGTCTCTGTAATGGCAGATCTTGACCAGCATGGTTTGAATGTGGTCCCTAAAATTCAAGTACTGGAGACCTGATCCCTAATATAATGATATTGAGATATAAAGGACCCAACAAAAAGGGGCTCTGCCCTCAGGATCCATGCTGTAACTGAGGAAGTGGGTTAGTTGTGGCAAGAGAGTATTTTCTTTAAAAGCAAGGTTGGCCCTCTCCCACACAAGTTCTCCTCTCTTTCTCCTTCCTCCATGGCCTGATGACGTAGTCTGAGGGTCCTTTCCTGATACAGCCGCCATGCCCTTGAACTCCTCAGCCCCTAGAACTACTGGCCAAATGAATCTTTGCTCTTTAAACACCACCCAGACTCAAATATTATAGTATAGCAGCAGAAAACATTCAGGCATGCCTTGCTGTTGGTTTTCTGTAGGCCCTTTCAGATTCCTTTGTTTTCCGTGTCTAGGTCTCTCATCAGAATCTTCCTCCATTACACCCTTAACATCCAACGATTTCTCTGTTTCTATTTACCCGGCTTTATTGGTCTTTCCTTCCCAGTCTGGCCCACTGCAAGGGCCCCCGAGGCCAACAGTTTTCAACCCAATCCTGTCTGAGTCTCCCGAGGGAAGAAGAAATTCGGCCTTAAAGCCCCAACCCTTAAAATTCCGGGCCAGCTGCTCAGGATGGGTCCTCACACACCTGCGTGGCCAAACCTCCCCAGGTGATTCTAATTTGCGGTCCTCTGAAGACTCTGCTCGAGGCTTTCCTGTGTCCAGCTGCCAAACCAGGAGCTCGGCAGCTTCTCAGAGCTTTGCTTTCTCACCTGCAGAGTGGAGAGTCCCGCCATTTGTGCCAGCCTAGTGCAACTTATGCTGGATGCTGACACTAACTCTCTTCCCCATTCAGCAGAGGACAAGTGACTACCTCTCTTGGATCCCATTTTGTCTGTCACTCACTTATGTAGGCACTGGCATCCTCCAGTAGACAGTAGACAGGAAGGAGCTGCAGCTTGTGTAACTTTGTACCTCCCATCGCACTTCATGCACAGTAAATNCTCAATGTATTGGATTGGTGTTCAGTTGTTTTGTGGGCCCCACAAGGTTGAGAATAACACTGAGAACATAGTAAACACTTAATAAACATTCTTGATCGATTGATTAGTATTTCTGCCTCATAGAAAGGAAGTAGGAGGGCAGAGAAAGAGTCCTTAGCCTGTTTTGCCTGGATGTTTGTGACTTTACTGAGTGGTAGCCTTTAGTATGGATGACTGCAAAAGCTTGCAAAAAAAAAAAAAAATCCATGTACACATGCATGCACACATACACACAGGAACTGAGCATATGCTTAGGTGAGCCTATCTAGTGCTACCCAGTGAAAATGGAAGTGTTGAATGAGAAGGCGTTACATTTAGTCGTGCTCAGTGTAATAAGATTTAATCCAAGGATATTCTGGAAAGGACCATTTACCTGTGGCTGATTACAAATGGGCAGGGAACAAATGAATTGGAAACAAGGCTACCAAGCTCTCATCTCCCAGCTTCCATCCACCTGCTAGAGAATATTGTTCCTGTCTGTTCACCTGCTTGAATTTTGGTTTTTCATTTGGAAATAAAGCTTGAAAAATTCAATCAGTAGATCTTATGTCCTGTAGCATGTACTAAAAAATAACACCACTGATTTCTCAAAATATTAATGGTGTTAATAAATGTTCAGGATCAATAAACAGAAATTCTAGGGAACAAATAAATATGTTTTGAGGGGGAATACTGCTTACTCTACATTGCCATAGATTTTCCAGGAGTTTATAGAGGCATTAGTTTTTGGTGTCTACTATGACTCCCCAAAGGATTGCAAAATGGTTTCCCCAAAGTCATTTGGCTCTGAAATACTCCCTCCTCTCCCAGGCTTATTAGGAACCTGAGCATCAAGCAGGAAGCTAGTGTCAGTGGCTGATCCTGAGGATTGTCTGTTCTTTTGCTGGGGTAACACCTCCCCAGGCTGCTCTGTCTGTTATGTTCTTAACGTAGGTCAGGTTCCTGGGTTTGGGGTGCATCTAGTTTTATCTGGCCTTCATTAATCCACCTCTCCCAGGAAGTTTCCCATCTTGCTCCATCCCATAGTGGTATCCCATAGTTTTGAAGCTCTTCATGCCACAGGGTGAACAGAGAAAGGACTTTGTTATTAAGGCCAGAGTTCGAATTCTAGTACCCAGATAAGGACCAGATTCTCTAAGTCTCAAAATATATGCCTGTGATACATGGGTAGCATTCTGTGCACATCTGTGGTTTGTATCATGCAGTTTCCCTCTGAAGTCCATCCCAGCCACACTCTGGGGGCAGCAGTAGGAAGATGCTCAACCTAAGCCTATTAGGGCATCACATCTTCCTGGTCATAGCAGTTGCCATGGTATCTACTCAGGATCAAGGAATACAAGTATAACTTTGTTATGTTAGTCTGCTCAAGCAAGAAGAAACACTTTTGCTGTTTTCTCCTGGATTTAAGGTGTAGGGAGGAAAAGGCTTGAGCGTGAATCAACCATCTTAAAACTTTGAGGGGACAGCTTCTCTGATAATAGAATCAACGCAGTAAAATGTAGACTCAAAGGATGGAGTTTAGCAGTCATCTTTGACAAAAAGGTGACCTTGGAAATGGAAACAGAAAATGTGGGTCCCTGATACCACAGAGTATGATTCTAGTTTGGGACTATTGATTGCCATTTAAAGATGAGAAGTAATGAACTATGTTCTATCACATTTAGTCACTTTGATTTTGTTGTTATTCGTAGGTGAACCTACTCTTTTTT
>LZPO01107543.1:1163507-1175671 GCA_001675575.1 Neotoma lepida
GGAAGAAGAAGAAGAAGAAGAAGAAGAAGAAGAAGAAGAAGAAGAAGAAGAAGAAGAAGAAGAAGAAGAAGAGGAGAAGAGGAGAAGAGAAGAGAGAGAGGAGAGAGAGAGAGACAGAGAGACAGACAGACAGACAGAGATTGAAATTTGGTTTGCCCACAGTGGTAGAAACACCAAGGACTGTGATGCTCCGGCTAATTTTGCTAATTAGCTCCCTCTATAAACACACGATAGGTCCGTTATTTTGTTGCTTCCATGGAGTTTCTTGGGCATTTCTGCTGCCCATTCTTTTTTCACTCTAGGTCTTAAGCACTTTCCCCTTCTAAGCTCTAGAAGCCTGTTCTGTTCTGTTCTTTTTTTTAAGAGGCTGACCTTGACTTTGGGAGAAGGGGTATTGGGTTTCTAGGTCCCTGTAAGAACCTGGACTGAGCAGGACGCTGAAATCCAGTTGGTGAATTCCTTAGGGCTCCCGCTGTCTTTGTTCACACCTCTCAAAGTCTTACTTTCCCATGACTTCCTTTAACATCTCCGCCCCCTTCGAATTCTAGCGACTGGCTGTCATATTCACCTATTAACCTAAGACAAATACCTGTCTCTTATACACATCTAGATGTGTATAAGAGACAGGTGGGGGAATTGGCACATATCTCCAGTGCTTCAAGAATGTTCTCTTTCTTGCTGCTTTGCATTGCAGATGAGCGTCAGTCGGAGGAAGGCCTAGGGGAGCTCAGAGGCACCTTTAACATTTGTTTGCCTGCTGCCCAGAGAGTTATGGTGAGTTATGCAATCCAGGGTGACTGCTAGCTAGGGTGCCTGGGGACCGGAAGTGCTAATCCTGAATCCCCTTACAGAACACTGACCAAGGTGCTTACCATGCACGCAGGAGGCAAGGATTCTGGAGAGTGGGGACCAGAATCTCTATGAGAGAGCTGTCTCTTATACACATCTAGATGTGTATAAGAGACAGCTGCTGAGCATCAGGGCTGAAAGTAAGGCTTTCCACCACCGCTACATGTAAACTTCCTGGTGAAAACCCTCAGACGGTTCCCAATATTTTGTTATTTGTTTTGCAGCAGCAACCTCACTGCCCAAACTGGCCAGCAGGGCTTCTGTGTTTCCTTTCAACTCCTGGCTCAAAGAAAATCATTCTTTGTTAATAGCATTGTAATTGTGAAACACGGTGTTTGAGGAAGAGTTTCAAGGCAGAAATAGCCTTGAGGTGTCGTTCCATTGTCTTTTAATTTAGAGCAAAGGAAATTCTTCTGGTTTCTCCCGTAGCCTGCGGGTGTTGGCAGCCTGCACACAAGAAAAGAGATCATGTTTTTAAGAGAGTCTTCTTTCCCTCATGCCTTTTACCTCTGTACCACTGTCTCTTATACACATCTAGATGTGTATAAGAGACAGGCTCTGATTATCTGCCAGCCAAGTGTACTCTGGGGTAGGAAAAGGTAAATGAACTAAAAGACGTAGTTCAAGGAGTAGTCAATAGCGTGCTCATAATTATGAGTGGGAATGGAATAAGCATAAACTTTCTTGCATAACTAATCAATATCTTAATATATCTCCATTAGTGAGGGTGTGTTTTATGCTATTGATGTTAAATATCTACCTATTGTGTCAGCAATGTTCCAGAGTAATTGTTATTGATGGCGAAAGCCTTGTCGGCTGCTAAATGTAGATTTTCTTTATATAAAAAAACCAGATGACGATTGGCTGGGATTTATTTTTCCTGTATTGCTATAAGCCAGATTCTCCATTAAGCTATAAAATATTATGATACACTTGAAGCAATGTAATGTGATCCAAACACAGTTATAACTCATCCCATTATTAGTCACATGTGCCGAGACATTAGCATAGCAGTTAACTAGTTCTGGGTTGAGCTCCCTGCTCAGGAATATTTTACCAGTGCAATGATTGCATTGGATCCCAATTCCAGCTTAATTATCCGGTGGCTGCAATCACATGCTTAATGATAACTGGCTGTGGAATGGCTGCTGACATGAGAGTTTGAAGCTGAATTTCTAAATAGAAAAACCCCGTGTGAGAAGCAGTGCGATAGCCACACCATCATTAGGTGGGTTTCAGTTTGTTAGATGCTGTTTTGGTTCACTTAACTGCCCGCCGCCTTGGCAGTACCTGTGCTGTTACTCATGGGTGTGGAGGAGGGCTGTAATAGTCAGCGCATCCCATACTTCCCCTGCCATGTCCTGGTGACGTGAATTCACACCCCCAGACAGTGTTTATACCCACATCTTGATCAGAAATCCAATTCATCTGCTCTCATGTTCAGGTGGTTTTTTCATGGTTTTTTTTGTTGTTGTTGTTGTTGTTGTTGTTGTTGTTGTTATTGTTGTTCTCTCCTTTCTGCCTGTGACTTCCCCTGGTAGAAGCTGCCATGATAGATTGCATGAATGGCCTCAAATCTTCACCCTCCCCATGGTCACATTCCTTACAATGTGATTTTGTAGTTCCCATCATAACAGAGGAGCAATTTCTGCCTGTCCCTTGACTTGGCTTCGGCTATGTGACTTTCACTGGGTGGTTGGAGCTCACATGATGTGCTGGCTAGTTTTATTTAACTTGTCACAAGCTAGAATCATTCGGGAGGGGAAATTTCAATTGAGAGAATGGTGTCATAGGATTGGCCTATGGGTAAGCCTCTGTTGTATTTTTTTTTATTTGTGATTCTGGGGGAGGGCCCAGGCTACCATGGGTTGTGCCACTTCTGGCAGTGGTCCTGGGGGTATATAAGGAGGCAAGACAGAAACAAGTAAGCAGCACTCCTCCATGGCTTCTGCTTCGGTTCCTGCCTTGAGTTCCTGCCCTGACTTCCTTCAATGATGGGTAGGGATGTGGAAGTATACATGAAACAAGCCCTTTCCTCCCTGGGTGGCCTTTTGTCATGGTGTTTTATCACAGCGATAGAAAGCTAACTGAGACACACGACCTGCCCCTCCCTTCTCTGATAGCACACATTTTGTGCCAAAGTTGTGCTAGATTCTTTGTGTTCCTGGCAGCCCTTCACATGCTTTTTTGCCAGGCATTCCCTGACTCTTGCAAGATTCAGTTAGATACCCACTTGCCTGGTTCCCTCAGGGCTTCACTGTTTTCTAACAGTGATTCATTCACTGGTCCACACTCAGTAAGAAGCTCCATGCCCATATCCCCCACCCCCCACCCCTTGCCTCACTGTTCTTCAGGTAGCCCTCTGCCACATTGTACCTGTTGCCTTGTCTTGTGATTGCTGGCTTCCTTTCCTGTGAGTACCTGAAGGATAGGGACATAGTCTTTGGATTCCCAATGCTCTGTCACATGAGAGTCAAGCCAACTCGTTCATCTCCCTTTTCTCTTGTCACTTGGTGTGTTCCTAAACAGAATTACAGAATGCCCCAGAGAAAATCATAGAGGAGGAGTGTTTTTGTCTTGGCTCCTGGCCTCCGCGAGGTTTCAGTCCATAATTGTTTGGATTATTGCTTTAGGCCTGAGATGAGGCAGAGCATCATGATGTCAGGAGTGTGCAGTGAAGGAAACTGCTGACCTGGTGGTGGCCAGGAAGCAGAGAGAACAGACTGAGCCTGCACTGGGCCTATCTCCTCCTGCTTTTGTTCCATCCAGTTCTCTGGTGTGTTGGGTGTTGCCGTCCACATTCATGAGTGTTGCACCCCCTACCCCCAAGTCGCTATCTTGCATGCAGCTAACTCTGGAGCCACCTTTATGAACTCATTCAGAAGTGTGCTTTATTAATCTCCTAGAAATGTCTCTCAATCTAATCAAATACACAAAATTAATCATCATGAAGTGTGATGCCATTTTCAAAGAAATGTTCAGTAATTTATTATTAGTTATACTTTTATAATTTCATAATATATACAATGTGTTTGATTATCTCATCCCTCTAATCCTCCCAACTCCTCCAAGACCCTCCCTCTCCCCACTACAGTCCCTTCCACTTCATGTCTTCTTTTTATAGTCTACTGATTCCAGTCAGTGCTATACTTAAGTGCACGGGTATAGGGCTAGCTATCCACTGGAGCATGGGAATCCTAACAGGAGTCACTTCTCTGATGAAGACCGATTCTCTTGACCCCAGGAGTCTTTAGCTGCCAAAGCTCCTCAGCTAGGTGTGGAGATTTGTGAATCCCTCTCCCATCTATGCTGGACATTTTACTGGCTTGTTCTTGTGTAGGTATCGTGCAGGCAACTGCAACCACTGTAAGTTCATGATTGCAATGACCCCAATGTATCCAGAAGACACTGTTTCACAGCTGTCCTTCTGGACACCCGGCTGTCACACTCTTTCTATCCCTACTTTCATAATGTGCCCTGTACCATGTGGGGAGGAAGTGTGATGTGTCTCATTGAGGTCTGAGCTCTCCACAGTTAACTCATCTTCTGCATTCTGATTGGCTGTAGATCTCTGTGTTAATTGGTTTGGATGCTTTTCCTATGAAATTAAATATACCTACATACCTATGACCCAATATTTCCTCTCAGTTTATTGTTTGGAGACTTATTCTTGGGTTGTACATGAATAGAAGCAGCAGCTTTAGTTGTAATAGCTAAGAGCTGAAACTACTTAGCTGCCACCATGTGGATTGATAAACAACCATGCTTTATTTAAATAATAGAATACCATCAAATAACTGCTGATGCATGCAACAACATGGGTCTATTTCACAGACATTTGAGAGATAGAAGCTAGACAAAAAGAATATATTCAACTCATTTATATGAAGTCCTGTATCAGGCAAATTTCTCTAACAACAGAGAATAGATCAGTCATTACCAGATATAGGGCATGGAAAATTCATTAAAAAGGTCTCGAGAGAATTTTCTAGTACAATAGTAATGTTCTAAGAAAGAGGTCAGTGAGTGTTTTCTATCTCCTGATAGAAAGGCCAAGAATTGGGTAGTTGTTCAGGTCACAAGACAGGATGTCTCAACAGTCCTAATCTGGTGCTGGCATTCTGGAGGATTCCTAGAGAGCTGTTGTTCTTCAGTTTATCTTGGAATCCTGAACAAATAGGTTCTAATGCCAGTGAAGGAGTACCTCAGCAACAGCGTAGATGGCTTTGCCAGTGAGAGCCAGGGCAAGCAGGCAAAAAGCGAAAACTTCCTTCTTCCATGTCCTTTTATGTGGGCTACCACTAGAAGGTGTGGGCCAGATTGAGGGTTTTTCTTCCCACCTCAAATGATCCAGTCAAGAAAATCCTGTCTTAGATAGGGTTTCTATTTCTGTGATTAAAACACCATGACCAAAAGCAACACGGGAAGAAAAGGGTTTATTTCAGCTTATAGTTCCATATCATAGTCGGTCGTCAAAGGAAGTCAGGGTGGGAACACAAGGCAGGACACTAGAGGCAGGAACTGGAGCGGAGACCATGGAGGAGTGCTGCTTACTGGCTTGCTTAGCCTGCTTTCCTATATCATTCAGGGCCACCGGCCTAGGGGTAGCACCACTTACAAGGGCTGGGTCATCCTACATCAGTCATCAGTCAAGAGATTGTACCACAGGCTTGCCCACTAGTCAATTTGGTGTGGATGTTTTCTCTGTTGAGATTTCTTCTTCTCAAATGACTCGAGCTGGTGTCCAAGTTGACATAAAACTAGCTAGCACACCCTCACAGGCATCCCCAGCTGCTTGGGGTTGAGTTAATTCCAGGTGTAGTCACATCGTCAACCAAGATTAGTCATCACACCTCACTTCCAGTTTGCTCTTTGCTTCAGGATTACTGTTGATGATGTAAGCTCTCAGCTTCACCACCATGCCTGCCCCTTGTTGCCATGCCTCTACCCTGCCACAGTTTCACTCATCCCTCTTGTGGGGTGTAGACGAAAGTTTGTCTGGTCCCGGTCTCTGATCCCGCCCAGCTCCCATGGCGCTTAGACCCAAATAAACACACAGAGGTTTATATCATTTTTAAACTATGGCCCTGGCAGGCATCTCGCTAGCTAGCTCTTACATCTTAAATTAACCCATTTTATAAATCTATGTCGCCACGTGTTCCACATGGCTTTACCTGTGTGCCGTTACATGCTGCTTTCTGGGCGGCAGAATGGCGTCTGCCCCAGCTCTGCTTTCTGCTGCTCTCCCCCTAGTTCGAATGTCCCGCCTAACCTTATTCTGCCTCACCATTGGCCAAACAGCTTTATTTATCAACCAATCAGAGCAACACATTTTTAGAAAGACATTCCCATCAGTGGGGGACCAATCCCCACTTTTAGGAACAGGGTACTCTTGAGCAGGGAGAAGTGGGAAATATTTAGATAAAAAGAGATACCTAGACAACAAGAGGAAAGACAGAAACACAGGATAGCCTCGGGAGGGCCTGGGTCAAAACTTATCAGCCCAGAATTTTATTCAAAAGGGCTTTTTATAACAATGTCAAGGGGTGAGGCAAAAAGACTTCCCCCTGCTAGATACAACCAAGTGTAAACCCTTCCAAACACCTGGTACCCAGGCTCCTGGTCCAATCATCCTCTTTTGCAGTCCTGCTGGGTAAAGCCACTAGGAAACCTCGGTGGGCTCCAACACCCTCTGGAGCTGTAAGCCGAGATCAACCCTCTCTTCCTGAAGTTGCCTTTGGTCACAGTATTTTATCATGGCAACAGGAAAGTAACTGATTCAGGACTGGGCAGTGAACATTTTAGGCTGATCCCATCAGAAGAGCTCGGATGCAGCTGTGCAGCCCCGCCATCCATCATTGCTCAAAAGCAACCGCAGCCAATATGCAAATGAAGCAGCCCAATAACATTTTATTCTCGGACATTGGAATTTGGATTTTACATATAGTTCACATGCAATGAAATGCTATTTACATTTTTTCCAGCCATATGAAAAATGTGAAAGTCATTCTTGACTTGTCTGGTCATATAGAAATAGACACAGGGCCAGCTAAAGTTTGCCAATTCCTGTCCTAAATCTCAGTTGGAGTGGCAGTTACCTGGGCATGTCCAATCTGTGAAACTTGTCTGATGACACTCTAAATCTTTGTGTTTATTTTATACTTAATTTAAAGTATAATGTAAGTTATATTTAAGGAAAGATTCACAGTTTCCATAAGATAAGAATATATATCTGTCAATCATTTGAGACCCAGCTTTTGAGGACAGAATTAACATCTCTGGGTTTAAATAAGGTGAGAGATAGGTGGCTACTTAGCATGTGACTGTTGGATGGGTGGGCTGGCTCTTGCCTGCAGAGTGGTTTAGCTGGCCTCCAAAGTGGTATAGAGACACATTTGCACCTTACTGGTTTATTTTCTGTAGTTCCATAGACCCCATTGTTCTGTAGCAACTTTTTATCCTTGATGGTGCTCTCTCATGGCCGTTACATTTGGTCCTCCCATGAGCTGTATATATTTGGACTTCTTACTCATTTTATCAATTTTCATTGTTAATTAATTTTTAAGTAATTGCTGTGAGTTGACTGTGTCTCCCCAAATTCAGATATTGGAAATAGTTCCCCCAATTCCCATGCTAATAGTGTTTGGAGGTGGGCTTTTCTGATTTGATGGGGTGGAAGAGAGTGGAGCCCTAGGCTGGCACTAGTGAATTTGGAAGAAGAGGAAGAGAGACCAGGGCCAGCATACTTGCTCTGTTTTGCCATGTTATACCTTCCAGCAAGTTAAGATGCAACAAAACGTCCAGCATGCTCTTGAACTTTTATTCTTTATAAATTACCTGGTGTCATGTATGTTACTATAGCAACAGACCAAAAAAAATCATCCTTAACTTATTTGTAGAACAGAACAAAATGTGAGGGTAGGGACTTAGGGAATTCATTCAGCACTGTCCCCAGAGAGCTTGGCAGAGAGCTTTGTATATGGTAGGAGCTGAGTGAACATTATTGGACAAATGTGAATGAGTAAGTATCTTTCAGAAAACCCTCATGATGTTCTTCTGAGTGTGTGTGTGTGGAGGGGTGTAGGGGTAGTGGTGTATGCATATGTGTACACTGCTTGTCTGTTTGTCAGCATTGGTTGGGTGTCTTCCTCTATGCTCTCCCATGAGTTGGCTTGACTGACTGGCCAGCAAGCCACAGAGATCTTTCTCTTTCTGCCTCCCAGCCCTGGAACTGCAGGTGCAGTACCATCTCATTTGGCTTTTACATGGGTACCCAGGATCTGAACTCACATCTTCATACTTGTACAGTTGAGCACTAAATCAACTAAGCTGTCTCTCCAGACCCCAGGATGTTCCTTATTAACAAGGGAGGTCTTTTTTGAAAGAATTGAGAAGGACTGAGCCTGAGGGAAAGGAATGAACAGTTGTCTCTGAGATGTGGCAGGTGTAATGTGTAGACAAAGCCTGTGATCTAGACCTGAGATGTTCAAAATGGCCCACGTTGTTGGGGTTGCAGCTCAGTGGTGGGGCATTTGGCTACAAAGCACTTCACATGTAGTTATTTAAACCTAAATTAATTAAATTAACATCAACTTCATGAGTTGCACTAGCTTCATTAAAGGGCTCAGTACCACGTGTCGCTAGTGGCTGTTGTGCGAGGTAGCATAGATAGAGTTTTCTTCATGACAGAATATTCCAGAAGGCAGCATGGCTCTAGACACATGCCACTTATTCAGGATAATTACAGAAAACAGGAATATTATACATTTAAATGATTACTACTAATAATGACACTAAATCTTAGTATCATTGATGTTTAATAAGGATTATCTGGTGATGGTCCCCAAGGAAGCCTTTTTGTAGGCTTTGTTTGTTTTTGAACTTAGGGTCTCAGGAGCCCAAGCTGGCCTTGGATTTGCTATGTATCTGAGGGTGACCTTAATTTCTGATCTTCTTGCTCTGCCTCTCTTGTTCTAGGATTGTAGGGGTGGAGATCAAACCCAAGGCTTTGTGTGTAGTGGGTTGAATTATACTCAAGCCTCATCAATAAAGTTTCATAGGGACACAGTCACACTCATTTGGCTACATATTATCTGGCTGCATTTGCAGTACAGTGGCAAAGATGAGTGGTTAAGCAAATATCATATGACTCCAACGCCTAAAATATTTATTACTGTGTTTGGTTTTCTGTGGGGAAAAGAGGCTTGCTAGCCCCTACCATATATTACAAGACTGTTTTATATTTATGGTATTTATATTTAAGCATCGTTTGGCACAAACTACTTGTATACTAAAAAGAAAATGGAAGAAAATATAAATCTTCATTTTCAAGCCAGCATTCCTGTCTGTGAACCTGCTGGAATCAGTCATTTGGGTTTCTCCACTCCCTGTTTGTACTTTTTGATACTCTAAACACATAATATATAAAGAATGCTTTAAAAAATTGGAATTGAGCTGGGTGGTGGTGGTGCATGCCTTTAATCCCAGCACTCAGGAGATAGAGGCAGGTGGATCTCTGATTTCGAGGCCAGCCTGGTCTACAGAGCAAGTTCTAGGACAGTCAGGGCTACACAGAGAAACCCTGTCTCAAAAAACCAACCAAACAAACAAAAACAAAATTGGGATCAAAGGGCTCAACCCTTAGGAAATTTTCACCTCTACTTCATATTCTGTCGATATTTTTAAGATAAAATATTTATGATGTGATATTTGAACAGATATAGTTCCTGTTTTTAAGTGGTCCTATAATAATGTATTTCATCAACGTCTTGTGACCTAGACTTGGATTATTTATAATTGTGTAATGAATTCTGCCTTCATTGTCTTCTCTTTCCCAAGTATGAATTCTCCTGTACATTCTTTCATGTGACTGAAATAAGTCAGACCCAGAAAGTCAAATACTATTCTCACTTAGATGTAGGTCCTTAAAAAATGTCAATTAAATGTAGAATAGTGGGCCAGAGAGATGGCTCAGCAGTTAAGAGCACTTGTTTCTCTTATAGAGAATCAGCATTTGGTTCTCAGCACTCACATTGTATCTCACAACCGCCTAAAACTCCAGTTCCAAAGGCTCTGATACCCTCTTCTGGCTTCTGCAGACATCAGGTATCCATATAGTGTACTAACATACATGCAGGCAAAACTCTCATACATTAAAAAAAAAAGTAGAATAGTGATTCATAGAGGCTAAGGGGATTATGGGTAAATAGTTATTTAATGAGGACACAAATATTGGTTGATTAAAAGTCCCAGTGTTTGCCAGGTGGTGGTTGTGCACACCTTTAATCCCATCACTCTGTGAGTTTGAGGCCAGCCTGGTCTACAGAGGGAGTTCTAGGACAGCCAGGGCTACAGAGCATAGAGAGATCCTGTCTCAAAAAAAAAAAAAAAAAAATCCCAGTGTTCTATAGTAGGGAGGGAAAAGTCTATTGTTTATAATAACCTGTCCTCTGAATCACTTCTAAATCAGATTTGAAAACTGATATTCATCTCCTTCTCGCCCCCATATTTTTTGATCTTGATTTTCAAATCAAATCAACTGTAATTTGATGCATTTTTAACATCATATAATTTTGTATTCAAGATGAATTGTGATATTTTATATTGATACTATTGTAGTTATTCAGATTTATCTCTCTGATTAGCTTAGTATACAATACTAGTCCTTTCCTTTCTTGACTTTTTAATTCTATGTGTGTATATGTATGTGTGTATGTGAGCATGTGCAAGTGTGTGTGTATGTGCAAGTATGTGTACAAGTGTGTGTATGAGTGTATGTGAAGGTATATGAGTGTAAGTGTGTGAGTATGTGAGAGTGTATGTGTGAGAGAAAGAGTATGTGAGTGCGTGTGCTGGTATGTGTATGTATGTGGTCAGTACATTCATATGAGTGTGTGAGTATGTGTGAATGGAGGACCCAGAGAACTGTTCCCTGCCTTCCTGCTTTCCGATAGGAACTCTCAGTGAAAGGGAAGCTTTCCTTTTCCCCAGGGAGTTATGTGGTGATATATTGTGTACCCTAATAAAATTTGCCTGAAGATCAGAGGACAGAACAAACCACTAGATTAAACATAGAGTCCAGACAGTGGTGGCACACACCTTTAATCCTAGCACTCGGGAGGCAGAGATCTGTCTGGATCTCTCTTAGTTCAAAGCCACCCTGGATTACATGAGATTGACTCAGTCTAGGAGAGAAACAGTGCCAGGCAGTGGTGGCACACACCTTTAATCCCAACACTAGGAAGGAACCAATATGGCTGGGCAGAGAAAGGTATATAAGGCGTGAGGAGACAGGAAATAAAGCTTTTTCGGCTGAGAGCTTTTGGCTGAAGACTCAGAGGAACTCAGTCAGAGGATTGGTGGAGTTGGCCAGGTAAGACATGGCAGTGGCTTGTTCCTTTGTCTCTTTAATCTTTCAGCGTTTACCCCAATATCTGGCTCCAGGTTTTTTATTAAAAGACCGATTTAAGATTTGAGCAATGGAGTTGCAGACACAGACAGCTATGCCTGGTCCTTTAAGTGGGTATTATGGATTTGAACTCAGATCCTTATGCTTGCAAAATAAGCACTCTTACCCACTGAGCCATCTCTCTAGTCCCTACTTTAAAAAAAAATTCTTAAAAACCTTATTTGTGGGCTATAGAGATAACTCAGCGGGTGAAGGTATTTGCCACCAAGCTTGGCAATCTGAGTTCAACCCCTGGGTCCCACATGGTAGAAGGAGAGATGATTGTGCAAGGGTCCTCTGGCCTCCACATGTGCACTGTGGTATCCCCCCACCCCCCAAATACACATAATGAGAAAATAAAAAACCAAACCCCTTAGTTTTTAGTCTCTTGGCCAGGTGCATTTCATTGCATGGCTTTTTGGTGTATGCATGGGGAAGGCAGGTTAGTAAAATATAATTTAGCCCTTGTGTATCTGAGAAGCGTTTCATGTTGTATTTGCTCGGAGAAGACAAATGGGCTTTTGGGATTGAAACCTTAGCTCTCTCTTAGTTAGGGTCTGGCAATTAGCGCTGCAGAAGACAAGCCTGGGCTGACCCAGTTCTCCTTTCTTTCATCAATAACCTATTGTTTCTTACTTGGAAAATTGAAGGCTGTCTTCTTTATTCATATGTTTTTCAAAAATTACAAAACTTAATCTAGGTGAAATGTTCCCTTTCATTGATTTCCACCCCCACCCCAACCCCTTATGGTTCATGATGAATCTTTCCAAACAGAATACAATGTATCTTCTGCCTAAGATGCATTCTCTTTTGTTATTGCTTTTTAATTCCAGTCTTTTCTTTAGAAACATTCTTTATCCGTGTTTAC
>LZPO01107543.1:1179809-1196743 GCA_001675575.1 Neotoma lepida
TGTATTTCAAGGGCCACCGCAAATTGCATATATCTGCTTAGCTACAAGGGAAAGTGTGTTCCTCTTCCATGCTCAGGGGTATTGGAGTAGCTCTAAAACCACCCTGGGGTCTGATTTGTCTTCTCAAATTCATATATGGAAAACTAGTCCCTATTGTGGTACAATTAAGAGGTGGGGCTTTTGAGGGAGTGGTTAAGTCATGAAGGCTCTGCTCTAATAATGGANTAGTACCCCATGAAAGAGCTGGAAGGAACTAGCTCAGGCACTTCTACTCTTCCATTCTTCCTCCACATGAGGACCCAGAATCCTCTCCCTTGTAAGCCACAGCAATTTGGCACTATCTTGGAAGTGGAGGCCAGGCCCTCATCAGTCACCCAAATCTGTCAATACCTCCTCCTTGGAACTTCCCAGCACCCAGGACCATAAGAATGAATTTCTGTTTCTTATAAGTTACCCACTGTTAGGCATTTTGTTATAGCACAATAACAGATGAATAGAGACAGCAGGCATACAGCCAGAGTGAGAGAGGTTATGTACAGTTGTGGACAGCAGAGGATGCTGCAGAGAGATGCATCTAGATCTGAACACCCTTGGGTAACTTTGGGTAAGTTTCTTAACCTCTCAGGTACTGCACTATTGGAGAGGGATGACTTACCCTCACCTAGCAAATCTGTGAGGACCTCAAGTGCCAGTAGATGCTGACTTGCTTGGTTGTCGCCTCTTTCTGCTGACCGCCTTCTATTATTTTGCTCACACCTCAACTGACATCAACTGTTCCTTCTGTTCTTGTAGTCATTTCTTTGTTCTTGCTTCTAGCCCCAGCAGATTTCAGCTACAACCTCTATTGGTCCCCGAGGTGCCTTTGCAAAGCAGAAGAAGACATCTNCTCTGTGTGGGTCTGCAAGGGCTCATGGAAAGATCTTGACTTAATGTGAATTAAGAAAAAAATTCCCTGAAACGNTGTTTCTCAGATGTGAGGGGCCTGTTGCACACATGAATTCATAGCTGCTGTGGCTGCATGTACAAGATCTCTGTAAGATCCAGCCAATCAAAAGGTCCTCACCAGTGTTGGAGGGGACCACAAAACCCCACCCCTAGCTGAGAAGCTATTGGTAGTTGATGGCTGCTGGGGGATGGAGGGTCAGTTTTCTATAAAGATGCAGTCCCAGATTGGTTGCCTTGCTCCCATGGGTGGCATGCACGTCCTGGCAGCACCAGCTAGACTCAGTGGTTGAGAAAGNAAAGAAGCATATGAANTTGGGAGGGACATGTGATGGGGGGAGTTCTGGGAGGAGTTGTAGGGAGGGATTAGGTGTTGATTCTAACACATATTATACNTGTAAGAATTGCTCAAATAGAGAAAAAGAAATCTTCCCTTTCTTCTGATAGCCCTATGATATGCTAGGGTGCAAGGCTTTTGAGTAGAACACAGATCAGTTATCAGCCCCCCCCACTTCTTCTTTGAGGGGTGCCCTTGTGTGGTGAATAAACTTACAATCAGATACAATGGTACTTGAATTTGCTTTTGTGAAGCAGGTTCTTGGGAGAGATAGTAGTTCATTTCCTGTTCATCTTTCCTTTGCAAGAGGAGAGGGAACTTCCAAATGGTGTCTATATATTGCTGCAAAAACATGCTATGCATATGTTTCCAACATAGGCATTCCTAAGAAAATCACTAAGAAGCATTGTATTTTTGTAGTCTTAGAATATCTTCACTTATCTGTTATATTTTGAATCAATAATATAGTTATTTATAAGCAATTCCCACTGATCTTAATGAGTTTAATGGATAAAGAATGAGCATAATAACTGAGTTTAACTTCACCAAGAAATAATTTCTTGTACAAAAGAAGTTTGATATTAAACTACCCCCAAATATGATATAATTAAATCACATTAATTCTCTTAGGTATAATGCAATTGTCTATGCTGTGCATAGATAAGAAGCTATGAGAAAATTTCTAGTGTGCCTTTGAGAAGAATGTGTGTGACTTTAAAAATATCCCAGAGGAGCCCCTCTGTGGTGGCTTGTGCTTTTAATCCCAGCATTCAGGAGACAGAGGAAGGCAGATCTCTGTGAGTTGAGGCCAACCTGGTCTACAAAGTGAGTTCCAGGACAGCCAGGAACTATTACATAGGGAAACCCTGTCTCGAAAAACAACAACAACAAAACAAAACAAAAATAGCCCAGAGGAAAACAGGGTCAGTATGGAGTTGGGGGCAAAACAGCTTGACNACACAGCTGCCATGTCAGGCTTAGAGGCCCAGACACAGTTTCTGGTAGGCAACACCTGGACCAAGGAAAAGCCATAAGCTGACTCNACCCAGGGAGGCCTGNATCTAAGAGGAAATACCTGACATTCCAAACATTCCCTATACCTCCAGACAAATGTCAGCCAATCAGGGTCCTGAACCTGGAAATCCCCTCACCCCAACTTCTGCTATGATAAAAACCCCACACTGCCTGGGCTCTGGGCTCTCTGCTCTCACTGCTGCATCAGACAGAGAGCCCAAACTCCGAGCTTGAAAATAATTCTCTTTGCTTTTACATACAGGATTTGGTCTCTGTGTGGTGGTCTTTTGGAGGGTCCCTGCGATCTTGGCATAATGTCANAAGTGACAGGGGTTCCTAAGGTCACTTTCACTTGTATCACTTACTGGAAAAGTGTCTAATTTAGTGGTCATGACTCACAGGATGAGGTTAGAGGGGTGAAATTGGGGAAATATTGATCTCAGCTTTTCGCTTATTTTTCGGGGTGGGTGGGTGGCTCTCCTGGGGTGCAATATAGATAAAGGAGAAGAGTGACATCCACTCTGCATGGATGTTAGGGTTACACTAGTGAGATACCTTCTTTTATTTGCTGTGATACTGTTAGAGTCTCAGTGGGCATGTGTGGTTGGCCTAATACCAGCTCCTTGCCAGGTGTTCAAGCCCTGCTAATCTCAGGATCCTGGGAATATAGTACTTAACACAGCAAAGAGGACTTTGCTAATGGGATTAAGTGGTGTATTTTTGAGATGGGGAGATTAGTTTGTATTATCCACTGGGCCCAGTGTAATCACAAGAGTCTTTATAAGTAAAGTAGGGAAGCAGGACAGCCAGAGAAACAGATGCAATAAGAGAAATAGAAATTGGGTTTGNCTGCAAATACCAGTAGCCTCTGGATGCTGGAAGGAGAAAGGACAGGACTTCTGCTGGAACTACCATGAAGACTCTGCCGACACTTCANTTCTTGCCTTGTGAGACTGATGTTTGACTTCTCGCCACCAGAGCNATGAGAGAATAAACTCCTGTTATCTTACTCTGTTAAGTTTGGGACAATTTATTCACAGAAGCAAAAGAAAATCATTGCAGGAACCAAGGGCTTTTTGAGGATAACCTGTGGGGAGTGGGTGTATGATCAACTATGGCCCATGAATCTAACCCAGACTGTCACCTACTTTTGTAAAGCCCNGAAACTCAGGTCAGTTTTTACATTTTGGAAGGGTTGCAAAGGATGAAAAGAAGAATAATATTTTGNGACATGATAANCACATGAAATCCAAAACTGAGTGTCCTTGAGTTGAGTTGTGTTGGAAGCCTGCCGTGTTCACTCATGTGTACGGTATCTCTGGCTGCTTCTCTGCCTTGTGCAGCAGCACACCATACCAAAACAGGGTCAGTCACATTCTCTTCTCNGCCCCCAAACTGAGCCTCTTCCTGGATTATTTCAAACCAAACCTCAGGTGTCATATATTGCATCTGCCTGTCTTTTCTTGTGGGTCTAACTAGGTTTACATCACATAACCACAGTACAATCAAAATATGCTTTTGGTTTTGTTTTGTTTTTGAGCGTGAGGAAGTAGGGTCAAGGANAGACAGAGAAAGGTGATAAAGTAGACGAATTTGTGTGCAACGACTAGAGATGTCACTTACACCAAATTCAGGCACATAGTTGCAACGACAAAGTCATAACCATAGATATGGAGAGAAAATAGCTTATGTTAAGTGAGAACTGAACAGAGAATCAAAATGTTATGAAAAACAACAAATAAGCCATTGGGAAGTCATGCCTGACGGCCATAAACCAAAGCCATAGGGTTCTGGACCCCTNCTGGGTGAGGCAGTTAGTCACAAGCAGATGCTTGCTGGCCAGTGTGTTGATTCCTGCAAGCAAGACATAAATCTANAATTCCAACTCTCTCCTTGTGTCTCCTTGGGTGTCAGCCAGTTGAGGGGCTACCTGTGTGCTAACTGTGGAGAGAGAACTATACAAGGATCNTTTTGGTCCCATCTCCAGATGTGGTAGTGGTAATGTCTGGTACCCAAGTATGGAGCCAAGTTGTGGAAAAGAATAGATACCTTTAAAGGGTCAGTCTCTGTGCTATGAATGAAAATCAATTTTTCTATGTGTTTTTGACCCAAATATTTTGTCTACTGTTCCTCATAGGCTTGTAGTGATCACCTCATACAAGCATGCATGGAAACATATTTTGTAAGTCAGAAAGTATTACCCCAATATAAGACTTGGCATTGGATCATATTGAGCAGAGTGCATTCTTATTTTTCACACACAAAATTTATTTTGTACTTCCCAAGTTCTTAGTTAGCTCTGTTCTACAGATTCCTCGAGGGCCACTAAGAACCACTGGCAGGAGCTGCAAGTTCTCTTTCTTTTTATTAGTGTTTTTGTTTTCCTGGTATGTCAGGGAAATTATATTTTATGTCATTTTGCCCTGACTTTACCGTTGCTGACTATGGCTCATACCTTTCTGAAAAGTAATCTAGTAAAGGGGAAAGCAGGCATTTTTCATCTTAGAAGGTCCTTTGTGTCTGCCACATCGCTCTCAGCAACAGTGATGGGATTTCCAAATTCTTATCAGTATGGGAACAACAGAGTCTTGGGGGAGGGCCAGAGAGGCCCTAGGGAAGGAAGTCTGCGAAGAATATGTAGGAAAGAGAGTGGAAGAAGATAGAAATTCTGGCGGGTCTTTAACTACACTGTGCTCATCCTGCCCAGGTGGACGGAGTATTAGAGGATTATGTGCAGAGAGATTTTGCTTTAATATTTTGACTTTGCATTCCAACAAATTATATCATCCCCTCAAAGCAGAACTATCTGGCTTGACCTGAGAACTTTCTGCATATAAATGCAATTGTGGAAAAGTTTTTAGAGAAGAAAACGGATGTAGGTTTGAAGTTGGGATGGGAGACTTTTGAGCCCTGACTGTTTATAAGAATGTGGTCAAATCAGCTACTATTGAAAGTTCTGCTTCATTATAATGTGCCACTCCCTATATACAGGACTACCCCGCTGTGGGTATGGATTGCTGTAAGCAAAGGCAGGAGGTGTAACACCTCGAGTGGACACACTGATGAGTCTTTCCATAGAGACGAGTTCACTTAAAGGAGCTCTGCCAGAATTCAAGATATGACTGGCTAGCAAATATCATTTACCCATGGGATTGCAGAGGTATAGGAAGGTAAGAACACACACACACACACACACACACACACACACACACACACACACACACACAGTTGGGTTTAGCTTCTAGGTAGAGGTAGATAGATAACACATTGTGCCACAGACTTGAGCTCACTGGAAATAACCAGTATGCTTAACAGTCAAGGACTAGGAGAGGTTCACTCTCTAGGACCTGAGTATCTGAGCCATTCTTGCTAAGTATGTTAAGGGGGCAAAACTCTGGTCATTCTTTACCATATCCCAGGACTGTGTTTACCCTTAGCAGCCTTGGGGGTATATGGTAATTGCTCTTTCTGGGGTCCTGAACTGGATAGCCTGCTGCTTACCTCAGATTGACATGTTCTCTATGTTGACTGTCCCTCATTTGTGCTGCAAACCCACTGTGGGCACAGCCTCACCTGGGCCCACAATACTGCTCCTGTGGGACTTGAAGACCAGAGGAACTCAAGTCTATACTTGAGCTTCTCGCTGTGCCATAGAGTAAAGAAGTTCTTCGTCTCTGACCCAGGAGTCTCATCAGCTGCTAGCACCCTTGAGACAGTAAGCAGGCGCAGGTGGCAATTCACTTGTGAGTGAAAAGAAGAAGGGAAAAAAAGAAGGACATGGCTGCTCCTAGGTATGGTGGAGGAGATGGTTTATTGTGGATAAAAGGGAGAGCATAGTCAGAGGCAGGGACATTGGGAGAGTCCAGAGTGGGCATGACCAGGCTGAGCTGGGTCNTGTGAGGAGAGAGGGGAGAGGGAGAGCAAGAGAGGCTGCTGACCAAGACGGGTAGTCTGGGCCAAGAGACTGGCATGGCCAAAATGGCTGAGTTAAATAGGGGTCAGAGGAACTGGGTTGGGGGGGGGGCCCAGCCCCTGGGCTGGAGAAGTTTATGGTAGGGGAAGGGGTATGACCGCCATACCCTGTAACAGGTAGGGATTGAAGGATGTTGGGAGAACCTGGCAGCCCGGTCCACTTGGATATGTTAAATAGGCATCTCAGGCATTTGTCCAGGGTTTGAGACCTAACAACTTGTACAGGGAAAAAGCAGATCCCTAGCCTGACCCTTGTTCTTAATTGGCTGTCTTGGGTCTAATCTGTAGATTTTGGGTTATCTGGACACTTTGTTGAACACCATTTCNTTATTTTTATTTNCTTAGGACTANATGCTCTAGTCACAGATGCTTAGCTGTATTAGCTGGTTTTGTCTTTGATTTTTGTTCATGTCATTGTCTTTCATGTACAGAAAGGGAAAACCATTGGTCCTATTAAATTGACATCACATTTTGCAAATGCAGCTCTTGATTATACATGGGAGGGAGAAAGGGATGGGTTTCTAGAGAGAAAGTAAAAGATAGGAGTGAGCTTGTATGTAGGAATCATGAACTAGATGCTTATAGGGCATATAGGTCATATATTCTTGAATGACAGCTTTACAATGATCTTGTGTGTGTGCCACCTGGACCACATGAGTGACACTGTTCTGAGTTCTGGGAGTTAGAATCTCAGCTCCGGAATAGGTTTCTCTTCTGTTCTCCCTAATTAGGGTCAAACATCTCATCACATTCTTTTTCTTTAGTTAGTCTATCTAACTATTGTGGTGTGCATAGAGGTCAGAGTACAACTCGTGGGACTTGGTTCTCTATTTCTACTTCTTGGGTTCCAGGTATTGTACTCAGGTTGTCATGCTTGGCAGCAGGTGCCCTTCCCTACTGAGTCGTCTTTCTGGCCCCAAGTACCTCATCTGTTAAATGGATAATCTCATCTACTAGGACAGCTAAGAAGTAACACAGGCCAAATGTGATTGAGAGCTGTAAGTGCAGATACACTCAAGGATGGATCCGCAGATATGGCTAGAAGTGTATGTGGCACACATCTTTAATCCAGCATACCTTTTATCCCAGGACTCGGGAGGCAGAGGCAGGTGGATCTCTGTGAGTTCGAGGCCAGCCTGGTTTACAAAGAGAGTTCCAGGACATCAGGGCTACACAGAGAAACCCTGTCTTGAAAGACAAAACAAAACAAANGTATGTTTGATCAGACATGGCAGTGAGCTTTTTTTTATGCAAATGCATAGAAATTGCACAAGTGGATTGTTTCCATTCAAATGAGAACCTAGAGTGTTATCCCCNCTTCACTGTCAGTGTCCCAGCTGGAGGCTGAGTTTTCCACTTCCNCCTTTCATGGGAGTACACTCAAAATCTGAGATCCCTCAGAGCATTTTTTTTTTAATTTACCAAAGCATAATCTAGAATTAGTTCAAAAGTGAATTATCAAATAGAGNAAAACCCCCAAAGACCCCCAAACAAACCAAGCCCCCTACCAAAAATACCCAAATATACAAAGTAACATATCTGATTTTCTTGAGTGGTTTGTAAATGAATATGAAAGCTCATTGACGAACCAACTTCCAGAAATTCTGTAGTAGTGGGCACCTCACAGGATGAAGCGTGTGATTTTCCAGAGTCTCGGCCATGAAGGGCCTGGTGAGCATGTTCGCCCTGTTCCATTCCACTTCATGCTTGGGACAAGTATGTGCTTCCAGCCAGCTCCACCATCTGATTAGAATTGGNCCCAACCAGTTGGTACCTATCATTGCTTCAACCTGTGAAAGCCACTGTCTTTGATACCAATGAAACTAGCAATGGGTGACAAGTTTGCCTCAAGACTCTGCCATGTGTTTGGAAACACAGGCCATTTTCNACTTTTGTGATTACAAAGCAGGTGTAGGGACCTTAAATGTTGTTGGGTCTAATGTTTCCCAGCCCTGATCTTTTCCTGGTCAACTGTATTATTTACTTACTTACTTGAAAACAATTTGCTTGAAAAAAAAAATCTCAAATCTATTTAAGAAGAAGACCTATATTATTGGAAATGAAAACTGCTTGATAGAAATATGAGACAGTCATGAAAAAAATATCCTTAAAATAAAACATTGTTAATGTCTAACTAGATGGTGATTCTCTGAACTTGAGATTTGTCTTTAGCTTGCTAAGGAAGGAGGTTATGGCGGGCTGGGGAGACAATAGTGAAAACCTGTCTGTGGTAGACTGCTGTCAAAGAGTTTGGCTATATCTGCCTGTGTCTATGCCTTTGGGCAGTACCCTCCCACACTGAGTGTGGTCTTGGCCACGTGANTCACTTTGGCCAATGGGCAATGGTAAACATCATGCTGGCAGTAGTTTGTAAGGTAAGGGCACGCCGGGGCTTTCCTTCCCTCCTTGCTCCTTGGGGCAGTGTGTAAGCAAGCCTTCTGGATATTGTTGGTAGGTACAAGATCTAGGCACTCCACTACTGCAGCCAACAGCCAACCAATGACTAGATGTATGATCCACTGTCTCTGGTCACTGTGTTAGCTGGCTAGCTGTGGCAGTGAGCTTGGCAAAGATCAGATGGCTCAGGTCAACAGAACCAGTCAATCTGTAGCCAGAACAAAACTNATGAGTGATTATTATGCCATGAAAATATTTCATGGTGCTTTGTTATTCAGTGAAAGTCAAGACTGCCTTAAAACATGGGTTGGAAAGAGCTCAGTAAGGAAAGTGCTTCCTGTGTAAACACCAGGACCTGAATTAAATCCCAGAACCCATGTAAAAAAGCTCTGTGTGGGAGTGGGCACTTAGAATCCCAGCGCTGGGGAGGTGGACACAGGTGGATGTCTGGAACCTGCTGGCCTGCCAGCCTAACCTACTTGAGGGAGTTCTAAGCCAGTGAGAGACCCCGAAAAAAGGTAGATGACATGTTAGGAACAACACCCAAAGTTGTCCTCTGACCTCCATATGCATGTGTACTGGTCCCCACCCCCACCAGATTTGTGCCACGTGGCTCATTAAGCAGACTCTCAGTCCACTGTGTGCACTGTAGGTGTTGAGTATAGCCATCTCACCAGTGACCCATGTCACACTCCAGCAAACACCGATCCATTCCTAGCTCTGCTTTTTGGGCTGCACACCTGAAGGCTCAGAGAGGTGAAATGATATTCCTCCGATTTCACATGTAGCTCATGACAAAGCTTATCCTAGACCGCAGGCCCTTTGTGTGTAATCTGAGTTTATTTCCCGAGCACTTCACTGCCTTCAGGATTGGCGTGTTTAATCACATTAAAGTGATGAGTAGGGTTTTAGGGAGTTATTATGTCAGCTTATGTTATCTTTATCCTCTCATGAAGGCAGCAGAAATCAAGTTAGCCCACAGAGTTGAAAAATATTACTTAAAACATTTTGGATTATCTTGTGTTGTGATCTGAGTTGTGCCCTGTACCCCAAAGATATGCCAAAGCCTTACCTGCCTGTACCTGTAAATGTGACCCTGCTGGAAACAGGATCTTCGTAGATGCCATCATTTTAGGATGAGCCAAGCTGGATTATAGTAAAGCCTAAATCCAGTGTGTCTTCATAGGGAGAGAGATTCGGACATAGAGACACACGCAGGGCAGGACAGGTGGGTACCTGAAGATAAAGGCAGAAGTTAGTGTTATCCCTGCTACCACACAGAGGATGGCAGCATCTGCTGGTAATGACCATAGGCCAGGAAGGAGCAAGAGAGCATTCTTTCCTAGAGCCTTCAAAACAGAATCTGGCTCTGCCTTGACTGTGACCTTTAACCTTTGGAACTGTGTGTGTGTGTGTGTGTGTGTGTGTGTGTGTGTGTGTGTGTGTGTGTGTGTGTGTGTGTGTGTGTGTGTGTGTGTGTTGTTTTAAATGACTAGTGAATGCCTTTCTACAGTCATACTGGGAAACTAGCAGAAATTGATAGACAAGACAGGGAGGCTGGGAATCCAAAGGCAAAGACTAACCCCATTTCTCCCCCGGAAATAAGTTACCAGATAGAAAGCGCCTGCATGCCCGTCCCTGGTATTGCCTCACCCCTCTAGCCTCCCCCAGAGCTGAGCATGTGATAGAAGTGCCTGCGGTCTGGGGTTTCTCTCTATCAGCAAAGGAAGTGATCTCGCCTCACATTCCCTCAGGACCACTCTGTCTTGTGTAGGAGAGTGAGTCTCTCAGGCAGGATCTCTTCCAGGGTTCATAAAAAATGTACAAATTCAGTCCTTGTGCAGGAGTTAACATTCACCAAAAGAATTTGCTGTCCATGCNTTTCAGCCTTCTGTCCTAGCGAAATCATTTCTTGGGAGTGGGAACAGATACACTCAGAGGCNGCACTNCACACCCTCCCCCACACCAGGCCCCGGTCGTGTGGTGATCTGAATGCTGGTCCTCCTTCTCTGCAGGACATGACATTGAGCTCAGTGAATTGCCACCTTCTGCTTCAGCAGCTCAGCCCCCTCTTCCCCTTGGTCGCCTCACTCACAAGCCATTTACAGTCATTTGCATGCTGAGGTCTTTATCCTCAGCATCAAGTGTTAATGGACAGTTAGAGAAGCTGCATCCAGGCAATTTGCTTAGCTTCTGAAAGCCTCTCCTAGGTAATCCAGAGAAGCCCACTGCTCTGGGGACCCCAGCTTTTCTGATTCCCTTTNCTGACAGANGCCGGAGTTATTTTCTACACCTTCGNATGAGTTGCTCTTGTGTGCTTAATTCTATTAGTGGCTTATACCAGACATGAAAGTCATTTACTATTAAAATCAAGTGCCTTCATCTCAAAAAGAAAATCCCAAGGCCTNTGCTNNTNCTGAACTTNGAACTAGCAGCAGAGCTGATGCACAAATAAAANCCTANGCNTTCATTGTTTTCTGTCAATCTGCGCTTCTTGNTGGGAAAGTGTGAAAGTGTGTTAGGTAAAGGAGGCCAGGAGGTGGATTAAATCATCCACCATGCTGGTCTAANGNCAGCCCTGGTGTTNCTGCCTTTNCTGGTGACCCTCAGCTGCCTCTGGAGAACCTCTCTCCTCTTCTGCCTCAAGTGCTAACCTGTTAATGGCCACCTATGTACTCATCTGTTAAGCTGCACTTCCTAGCTTCTTTGTGGCCAGTTGGTCATGTGACCTAGTTATGGTTTATGACGTGTAATTAGAAGTTGGCTGGGAATTTCCGGGAACATTATTTCTTTTTAATATAGGCATGTTTCTTCGCTCTTCCTGACTCCATTCTTTTTTTCTTCCTGGGGTAGCTATGAAATGTCTGTAGCAGGAACAATCATCAGGTGACCTGAAGGGACAGCTAAGAGAATTGTAGGTCCCTAGCAGCTAGCTGTCCAGCCAGCACCAGGAACCTTTTTATCATCAGCCTTCCTTCCTTTATCCTGGACTTCCTCCATGAAGAAATCCAATGCTCCTTTTAGCCATAACACTTTCTTAAGATTTCCGCTACATTCGGTTGGACTCCATTGCCACCTTGGGGGTTCCAAGAATCCGGTGTGCCATAGATTTCATGATGTGTGGAATTGGAAGGGCTATACATCAGAGGTGGGGATGGGCAGGGATCACACATGGTGTACACGTCATCCTTTTCTTGTATTCTCAACTCACCCTCTGCTTGAGGGTTTTGTTGGTGCTCTGGATTGGCGTAAGAGGCCAGAACTCACAGCCTGAAGAAAGCATGCCATGTCCCGTCTGTCACTCTCTCTGTGACAGGGGATTAAAATAACCCTGCTGTGTTTGGGTTTTACAGGTGTTTGTGGATGGTTTTACCTGGTATTTAGCTCCTTTATGTTCCTTTGTCACCTAGGCTACCCCAGACCAAATCACGTGGTATAAAACTTCTTGCCAGACCCCCAAAACTTATAAAACGCAGATCTTTTGCTGTTTTTAATATATTGTATTTTTATAAAACACTCCTCCGCCACAGGCCCTAATCATGCTCTCCCTCCTATTAAGTCTCCTCAGTCTTGAAGGGTAATTATGTTTCAACTCCTTCCACAAACCAACAATAGTGCCTCCCCCACCCCCTATATATCTAGCAGTCACGTGGAGTTGATTTGGGGGGCAGTGCTTTTAATGAACAACTTCTTCGTCCTTTCCTTACTAATTTCCCACTGTTTGAAAGAAAAAGGAAACTCCAACTCAGACAAGGCTATCTTAGTGGTCTTTGGGGAAAAATATGTATCTCTAAGGGAATTGGGAAGTATGATGTTTTGGGAATCAACAGAAGGTGACTTTTGTACACATCATTCTGATCAAGGACTTACATATGAAAACCAGGCAAATAGCTGGCCTGGCTCATCTCTTTTCTCCATGCGCTCTCTGAAAGTTTGTTCCAGAATGTTTAAGTAATCATTTGCTACCACAGTCTAAAGGATGGACATGCACAGGGGTTCATTAAATGACTGGGCTGGGGTCTGTGGGTTTTAGTGTCTATGAGTGACATAGACTCCTGTGTGGTGGAGAACTCCATGATTACATTGGGACTTTTTAAGGGTGGGGTGCCCTCTCTCCAAACCCCTGTTGTGTGAACTTCCTGGGTAGATAAACAGATGAACAGCCATCAGAGATAGGGCACTAATGACAGACCAAATGAGTTCCTATAGGAACATGGTCAACTATGAGCGACTACACCACTGAGGAAGATGTCTCAGCAACCTTTAACTACCTATTTGTCATTGGGCACAGGGGACTCATGAACTACTTTTCTCTAGTAACTGTTAACTATCTATAAATCCTGAAGGATTTGTATGGACCCTGTGAGTCTTTCTTGCTCTGCAATGGAGTGGAAATGGGCCCAATCTTGCGCAAGCCTCCTGTGGATAACTGACAGCTGCTGAGAGTTCAAGAGGCCAACGGACATGCTGTTCCCAGAGGGCAGCACTCTAGAACTGGGGTGGGCAGTGTTCAAGGAGCAGGGGGAGTCCTCTTTCAAGGGCTCAGGACTTCCTTGAGCCTGGCTTTGGTCAGGTCTAGGGGCTAATAGCCACTTATAAGTGAGTACATAGCATGTTTGTCTTTCTGGGTCTGAGTTATCTCACTCTAATGATCTTTCTAGTTCCTTCCATTTTCCAGTAAATTTCATGATGTCATTGTTTTTAACAGGTGAGTAATATTCCATTGAGTAAATGTACCACATTTTCTTTATCCATTTGTCAGTTGAGGGATGTCTAGGTTGTTTCTAGCTTCTGGCTACTACAAATAAAGCTGATATGAACATAGTTGATCAAGTGTCCTTGTGGTATGGTGGAGCATCCTTTGGATATATGCCCAGGAGTGGTATAGCTGGGTCTTGAGGTAGATCTATTCCCAATTTTCTGAGAAACCACCATATTGATTTCCACAGTGGCTGTACAACTTTGCACTCCCACCAGCAGTGGAGGGGTGTTCACCTTGTTCCCCATCCTCCACATCTTAGCCATTCTGACAGGTATAAATTTTTCCACATTCTTATCTCCAGCTCAGAGATGCAGTGCTCTGGAGAGGAACACGCGGGAACAGGCTGTGTGCTGTTTAAGTCTTTGTAACATGGAGAATCCAAGCTCCATCTCCTTGACCTCAGCATTTACTAGTCTCCTCTTTGACTTCAAATGGGCCCATGGAATCTTCTAATGCTTAGTTGCTTTTGTATACCCATTACAGTCAAGGCATGTTCACCCCCATTCCTATTTGAGCCTGAGAAGATCTTGTGATATAAACTCAGAATCCATTGCCACTGCTTTTTGAAAAAGGGGATAGGTTGAGTTGATGCCAACATGTATCTGTTCCTTTGATTTTCTAGTCTAGAGAGTAGATTGCACAATGTTATTTTCTTGACAAAGACATGAATCAGTTTGTAGAAGATCAACTATGAGTATCCAAAACTTAGTGTTCATCCCCCTTCCCACCCATCTACCTACCTGTCCATCCAACCATCCATCCATCCATCTATCCATCCATCTAGCCACCCACCCATTCACCTGCCCATCCATCCATCCATCCACCCATCCATCCATGTATCCAATCTACTCCAATCCATCTACCTATTTATCTACCCGTTCATCTACCAATTCACCCATCCACCCATATATCCATCCACGTGCTATAGAGTACCTGAGGCATGCCCGAGAAGGAGGGAGTGGGAGTGACCTCAAGAAACATGATGGTTATTTCAGGTCCATTTGGACTTCAGAAAAAAGCAAGGGGTTGGTGTTGAGGGCTGGAGTTGGGGAGCCTGAGCTTGCTCGTTGCTTCTGTGTCATTCATTGTCCTATGCTTTTCTTAGTCTGGATGCAGCCTCCTTCCTCTATGTCTCCTTAGAACACTCACTGGTGTTTTCTTCATATGGATGGGCTGTGGAACTGGGAAAGGCTTTTTACCAGTTGCTCAGCCCCTCAACAGAGTCCACTCTTTCCATCATGTCGCTCTGTCTTGTTAGCACCAGCTGCTGCTAATGAGCCATCACCTACCATTCTCACAAACCGCTCCATCTTTGAGTCTTCTCTGTTTATCAGGCCTGAGTGGAGGCACAGAAAAGAGCAGTAACTTCCCCCAGGTCACACAGCTAATCAATTACAGTTAGGATGTTCAAGCTTGAGGCTGTCTGGCTCTGGAGTTCCTCTTGTATTCCCTTTATTTCTGGCACCTTCCCCTGATCTCATGGAGCCATTCTCAAAAGCTATGTATAGTAGAAAGCTGGTTAAAACAACAACAACAACAACAACAACAACAACAACAACAACAACAACAACAAAAGCCAGGCGGTGATGGTGCATGCCTTTAATCCTAGTACTCTTTAATCCCAGAGACAGAGGCAGGAGGATCTCTGAGTTCCAGGCCATTCTGGTCTCCCGAGTGAGTTCCAGGACAGCCAGGGCTACACAGAGAAACTCTGTCTTGAAAACAAACACCCCTCCCCCCAAACCAAAACCAAACCAAACAAAACCAAAAAACTCCCCAAAACCAAAACCAAACCAAACCAACCCCCCCCAAACAAACAAACAAAAACAACAAAACAAAAACCAAAACCAAAATCCAAAAGCCAAAACCAAACCAAACCATTGAGAGCAGAGGTGACAGGGAAAACATGTCTCATCTACAGGGCAGCCTCGGTGTGTGGGCACACCAAGGAATGATGGGAAGTGAGGCTCTACCTGAGACTTGCTGATTGCTGTGCCGGGGCTAAGAATGGGTGACCCTTATACTCTCTCTTGGGCATTTCCCATTTCTACCACTTTTTCCTAGTCCTTAGCTTCCTCCCGAATGTTTGGTTCACAGTTGTTGCTCCAAGCCCTAGCTGGGCCCTCCTGAACTGCATGCAACCCCCTCAGACCTAAACCCAACTGCCCCAGGCCCCAAACCCACTGAATGTCTGTCTGCTTCAGTGAGGAAAGCCGTCAGGGACCAGAGCATAAACCAATGTCTTCTCTTGACCCTAGCTCAAGCCCAGAATGACTAGCACAGAGGAGATCACTAGAAATGGCTGTTTGTTCTCTGCAACATAGTATCATAACCATGGCTTCCTGCCCAATTTAGAAAAGAAACAGAAACGAAACAAAACTGTAGTTCTTTTTCTGATGACTTCTCAATTCTCCCATATAAACTCGGATGCTCTGGGCTGGAATCCAGAAAGGGAGATTTTGCACAGTGGGCCACAAGGTACAGGAAGTCCTGGGCTTGTGTCTCTTCTAATCTGATTACATTTCTAGACCAAACCACCTTCGTTTCTCACCTCCTAATTGGTTTCTCTGCCGCTGCCTCTACAGTTTTCCCTTCCCTCAGCAGCTACTCCTGTCCTTCTAAATTGTGAGTCTGATTGGGTCACCTTTCTGCTCGATGGCCCCTAATGGCTTTTTATTGTTTTGAGAAGAGTCAAAGTCTTGCCAGTGGCCTCTGATGATTGGGTGCAGGGGCTGGACAGCAACTGTTTTGGGCTTTGCAGGGCATGATGTCTGCCCACACGTCTGTTGTAGTAAGAGAAAAGTCATGGAGGATGAGGGAAGGCATGAGCATGGCTATGTCCTGGCACAAGAAGGAAAAGGGGTCTGAGGTTGGATCTGGTCCATGATTGGCAAGCTCCTGTCCCTTTTAGGGATTTAGCCTATGATACCTCTTGATCTTTTTGCCTTATGTTCCTGTCCTGTGTTTCAGCCTCATGGACCCCTGCAAAATCATGCAATTTTTGCTTGGGCCTTGACACTGGCTGTGTGATCAATTTAGAACATTCTTCCCCTATGTCTTTTTGAGTGGTACATTTGCTTTGTTCTTGTTTGCAAATCATTACCAAGAGCCTCCCTAATCACTTCATCTGAAATAGCAAGATTTACTTTAGGCATGCCATCCTCTTGATGCTGCTTTCTTCTGCTTTGAGACTGTTGTCACCACCTGACATTGCCACCCAATGCACGAATCAACGATTCTTTCAGGGAAAATATTACCACGTGCCTCCTTCATGCCAGGCAGGGAGCTGAAATTCCACTAGAGAACAAAACAAAGGCTTTGTTATCATTATACACGAGTAGAGCTTAAATAAATATAAACATGGGAGCTAGAGATAAGTGCTCTGGGTAAAATTAGGCTGGGCAAGGGACAGGTTGTGGGGATGCAACTCTCAGTCCCCGTCTCCTCCTCCCCCACTCCCTGCATTTGCCTTCTGCCTGGCGTCATCTGAGTTACAGCAAGCTTTCAATC
>LZPO01107543.1:1217434-1229729 GCA_001675575.1 Neotoma lepida
TGGGCTCCAAAAAGCCAGCTCATACACCAGGGATGGATCCTGATTCTACTGCCAGGGCCCCCTTAAGCAGATCAAGCTACACAACTGTCTCCTCATGCAGAGGGCCTAGTCCAGTCCCATGTGAAAGAGATACCATGGTAGAGGGAGATATCATGGGAATAGGGAGAAACCTGGTGCTATGAAAGTTCCCAGGAATCCACAAGGATGACCCCAGCTTAGACTACTAGCAGTGCTGGAGAGGATGCCTGAGCTGGCTTAGCTCAGTAATCAGATCAGTGAATACCATAACTGTCTTCATAGAGCCAAACATCCAGTAACTGATGGAAACAGATGCAGAGATCCACAGCCAAGCACCAGTCCAAGCTTCAAGAATCCAGTCAAAGAGAGAGAAGAGGGATTCTATGAGTAAGGGGCATCAAGATCATAATGGGGAAACCTACAGAGACAACCAAACCAAGTTAGTGGGAACTCATGAACTTTAGACCACNGATACCTGTTCTATCTGTCCAGCTTTTACAGCATTCTGGGGGGTTTGAACTGAGGTCTTCACACTTGCACAGCAAACACTTTTGCTCATTAAGCTGTTTCCCCAGCTCTTCTCTTCCCTTCTTGCTGCTATTTTGTTCTAAAAGTTGTAAAAACAAGCAGATGATTGTACTTGCTCAGTTAGACCCAGGCAAGCCCCTGGCATGTCTAGATTTCCTTCTAGGTTATAAAGTCCCAGAAGAGGGATCTTATTTATACTGTGTGCCAGGGCCCAGCTGGTGCCAGACACATGGCGAGCATGTATGATGCTTATTGAATTCAGACTGTATCATTCTGGAATAAGTGAAAGGCTAACTATATCACATCACAGTCATTTTTCAGTCCATCCCTCCAATAAATATTTATTGCTTGCCCACCATCTGCATGACTGAATTTTATGGCTGAGGGTAGAGACACTGAAACTGACAGCAATTTTACTTAGAAAGCAAATGCTCCCTAGCACTGTTCCNCAAGCTTTTGNGTCAGCCTAAGATAATCTGCAACAAAGGTAAACAGAAGACTAAATTATACACTGAAGCTGGTAGACTCATTGAAGCCCCTCCTCCCCACTTACTTTAAAATGTGTCACTCCAAACTATTATTCAAAAAATGTTAGTGCTTGAATTTCCAATATGTGTTTACAAATTTGAATTTATAAACGTGATGCTGCGATATTTGGCTTTTCAAAATCTGACCATTGTGGACCCNGATAAGATGTAAGTTGTGGAAACAGCTGTCAGACATTTCTTTGAGAAGCTGTCTCCTCTGCATCCAGCCTGAGGCCTGACTTAAGTTATTTGGTTCTTCAGACCTGACGTAACTTGTCACCCTTGGCCTAATTAAAGCTCCCCNGTGTGATCGCTGTAATACTTATATCAGCTCTAAAACTCCAAGCATGCTCCAGGTGCTGACCACAGGAAGGACTAATGCTCTAGTCTCTAAGGAGTTGATCCCTCTGAGAACATGCTGTCTTTGAATCAGCCAATCACGACACTTCAGGTAAGCTTAAGGGATAAGGCCCAATGATTGTGTGTGTGTGTGTGTGTGTGTGTGTGTGTGTGTATGTGTTTGTGTGTGTTTGTGTGTGTATGTGTGTGTGTGTGTGCTCACGCATGCGTACATACACGCTTATATGTGTATACCTGTGTATGTGAAGGTCAGTGGGCAACCTTGATGTTATTCCTCTGGTTCTGTTCCACTATTTGTCTGTCTGTTTTGTTTGTTTGTTTGTTTTGAGACAGAGTCTCTCACTGGCCTGGAACACACCACATAAGCTAAGCTCTCTGGCCAGCCAGCCCCACTTCTCTCCACTTCTCCACCTCTGGGGTTACCAACATGTCCAGCATTTTCAAACNTATGTTCTGGGGGTTGAGCTTGGGCTCTGGTGCTTGCAAGGTAAGTGCATTACTGACTGGACTGTCTTCCTAGCCTGTGTCCGTGGATCTTAATGAAGGCATAACTATGAGATGGTTCTCCCTCCCTCACTAGTGACTCACACACACACACAGTAGCTCCTTACAGCTGCTGTCAAGAGACAGCTAACCTCAATACCACATACATAAACAGAACCAGCGCCATGAGAATATGAAATCACACCAAGAGCACAACTACCAGGAAGGCAACAAACCCTTACTGCCAAGGTGCAGAGAACACTTTTGGCTGTGCAGACCACATGGTCTTCAGTGCCATCACTGGGGCTCTTGCAGCGTGATACCAGNCATGCACATAAACAAGAACAGGTGTGGCTCTGCTCCAATAAAACTTTATTTACAGGAGCAGGGTGTAGGCTAAGTTTAGCCTGTAGGCTGTAGTTGTTGATCCCTGATTTATAGGACCGAGTTTTATCGTCTCTAGAATTCTCTAGAGTTATTCTCTCTCGTCTGCAGGGTCCTCGTGTTTAAAAGGGAGTGTTGAGAAGGTCAATAAGATAGGACATAAGGGTGCTTGGGACTGTCAGAGCTTTCCTTCTTGCTTTTCCCTTTTAAGGAGTCAGTGCTGCAACCCATGCCTCCCTCTCCTGTTGCCTGCACTGGGATAGTTTGCATATTGCTAGTATTTCATACTTAGGAAAATGAAGAACTGATACAATAGCCTAAGGGGGCTCACTGTTAGAGTCTACCTGTCTAGCTAGCACTCCAGGGAGAAGCTTCTAGAGCCAAGGCCCTCTCTCCTTTCTTCATTTCTCTCCTTACTTGGATGAGTTACCCTTCACCTGCGTTTTCTGTCTTTGTCCTTACCCTTCAAGGAAGTGGGACTTCTAAGTTCCAAATCATGGAGTCAGATTTGTGTCGTGTCTGCAGGGTCCAGTAGCACGCAGGTGTAGTCCGCAGGTGAGGGAGCTTTGTGTTGCGTGGGCTCCGTATGCAGAGGGGGTTTGCATTGTCATAACTTGAGTTTTGGAGGCAGACAGCTCTGGGATAGAATTCTTACTCCTGTCATGGGAGACAATATGAATTGGGGCAAAATAACCTCATTTCTTCATATGATGAAGTAGTTATAATACCTCTCTCACAGTGGTATTNGAGTGAACTATAGAAAACTGTCAACAAAAGGTCAGCTGACCTAGAGTTCAATATATATTTATTCATATTCACAGAAAATTCCTGTATGTATGACATGAAAGCAGAGGGGTGGACTCTTGGGGAGGAATTAGTAGGAGGGAGATCAAGGAGGAGGTAATGGGGGTATAGGAATATGAGCAAAGTATGATGGTATATGTGTATGAAAAAGTCTAATGAAATCCATCACTTTGTATGCTAATTAGAAAAGGAACAAAAGTTTACACAAGGGACTGGTACACAGGGACCCATGTTTCTTTTCATAGCACTGCCCTCAAAGCTGGAATTGTAGCTTGTGCATAAATATTATTGAATAAATAGATTTTTCTCATATATATACTGATTATGGGAGCTCTGCATTGGATCTGAAGGCATCAGGAAGAGAGTGAGCCACTTGACCTGGCTTGAGCTTCTGAAACCTCAAAGGCTACCCTCCAGTGACACACTTCCTCCAACAAGTACACACCCACTCCAACAAGGCCACACCTCCAATAATGCCACTCCCTGTGAATTTATGGGGCCATTTTCATTCAGACCACCATAGCTGGGTCTTAAGGTAGACTGATTCCCCTCTTCATGAGGAACCACCACACAGATTTTCATAGTGGCTGTACAAGTTTGCATTTCCATCTTGAGTGTTCCTTGTGCTCCACATCCTCACCATCATGAACTGTCATTTGTTTTATTGATCTTAGCCATTCTGACAGGTGTAAGATGAAATCTCAAAGTAGTTTTTAATTTGCATAATTTCCCTTATGACTAAGGATGTTGAACATTTCCTCAAGTGTTTCACAGCCATTTGAGTTTCCTCTTTTGAGAATTCTCTGTTTAGATCTCTACCTCATTTTTTATTGGGCTATTTGTTTTCCTGATACCTAGTTTTTTGAGTTCTTCACGTATTTTGGGTATTATTCCCCTATCAGATGTATAGTTGTTAAAANTCTTTTTCTATTATGTAGACTGGCACTTTGTCTGAATGATGGTGTCTTTTGCTTTGTAGAAGCTTCTCAGTTTCTTGAGGTCCCATTTATTAATTGTTGATCTTAGTGCCTGTTCTAGTGATGTTCTGTTCAGAAAATATTTTCCTATGCCAATGAGTTTAAGGCTATACCCCATTTCCTTTTCTAATAGGTTCAGCATATCTGGTTTTATGCTGTAGTCTTTGATCCATTTGGAGTTGAGTTTTATGCAGGGTGATAAGTATGGATTTATTTGGATTCTTCTACATGCAGCCATCTAGTTTGACCAGCACCATTTGTTGAAGATACTGTTTTTTTTTCCAGTGTGTATTTCTGGCCTCTTTATAAAGAATAAAGTGTCCCTAGGTATGTGGATTTATGTTTAGGTCTTCAATTCAATTCCATTGATCAATGTGTTTCATTTTGTGTCAATACCATGCTATTTTTTAAAAATTGCTATAGCTCTGTAGTATGCTTAAGGTAGGGAGAGCTGATACCTCCAGAAATTCTCTTAATATTTAGAAGTGTTTTAGCTATCCTGGACTTTTTGTGTTTCCATATGAAGCTGAAAATTGTCCTTTCAAGATCTGTGAAAAATTGTGTTGGAATTTTGATGGGGATGGCATTGAATTTGTGGATTGCTTTAGTAGGGTGGCCATTTTTACTATGTTAATTCTACCCATCCATGAGCATGGGAGATCTTTCCATTTTCTAAAATCTTCTTCAATTTCTTTCTATGGTATCTTAAAGTATTTATCATACAAATCTTTCACTAGTTTGGTTAGAGTTACCCCAAGGTATTTTATATTATTTGAGGCTATTGTGAAAGATATTCTTTCCCTGATTTCTTTCTCAGTCTGTTTGTCATTTGTATTTGTATTTGTGTATATATATATATATATATATATATATATATATATATATATTTGTGAGTTAATTTTGTATCTAGCTACTTTGCTGAAAGTGTTTATCAGCTGTAAGTGTCTCTCAGTTGAATTTTTAGGGTCACTTATGTATACTATCATATCATCTGCAAGTAAAGATACTTTGACTTCTTCCTTTCCAGTTTGTATCCTGTTGATCTGTTTTAGTTGTTTTATTTCTCTAGCTAAGACTTCAAGTACTATATTGAATAGGTATGGAGAGAGTGGACAACCTTGTCTTATCCCTGATTTAAGTGGAATTGCTTTGAATTTCTCTCCATTTAAGTTGACGTTGGCTATGGGTTTGCTGTAAACTGCCTTTATTATGTTGAGATATGTCCCTTGTATTCCTATTCTCTCCAGGACTTTTATCATGAAGGGGTGTTGGATTTTGTCAAAGGCCTTTTCTGTATCTAATGAGATGAACATGTATTTTTTTGTCTTTCAGTTTGTTTATATGGTGGATTATATTTATTGATTTATGTATGTTGAACCATCCCTGCATCTCTTCTAGTAGTGTCTTAATAAACACTAGTAATATTTGTAGACAGGCCTCTTTTCATTTTCTTCTGGATAAATAGAGAAATTAGGCCAAGTATATGTTTGGTACCCCCTCAGAAACTGTTTCTCATCTTCAAAACAGCATCTCTTTAGAGTGTAATGCTTACTGTTCATTCAGCCCAGGCATGAAAGATACTGATAGTCTGAAGTGTGGTTACTCTAGGTGGGGAAGTAGAATGGCAGAAGTGGTCACTGGAATGTGTGTGTAGGCCATTGTTGCAAACTTAAATGGCATCTTAGTCCTTTTTGCACTCTATATGGTAATACTTGAGGCAGGCCAACTTTATAAATAAAGAAAAGGGGTTTGTTCATTTCCATCTAGGGAGGCTAAAAGTCCAAAGAGCATGGTAGATGAGGGCCCCTCTTGACTGCATTAGATCATGGTGATGGCAATGGTGAAGATGTGTATGAAGGAAAGACACATCTCAAAACATGAAACCAGAGATGGATTCAGGGGTTGGGCTTACTCTTGTAACACCATGAAGGTAAATTACTTTTCCACAGTGCTGGTATTCTCTCTAGTGTGAGTGAAGCTCATAGCCTCTCATAGCCAAGGCAGTGGCAACAATTTGAATTTGTTCTCGTAGCCATTGTGTTCTCCAGTGATTAAACAATATGCCATTTCCATTAGAAATCACTCTTGATCTGTACGTGTGCTTTTAGCATATTCTATGAGCTGTACTCTGTAAGACGGGTTTTCTAAATAGTCTTGTTAAATAAAACACAGAGGCAGAGATGGGGTGAAAGTCTGACAGAGATCAGAGGAATTAGGAACAGCTACCAGACTCACCTTAGACTGCTGCCACCGCTTCCAAAATGGAGAGAGACTTTCACTTCCTTCTACCTCCACTTTTATATCCCTTTCTGTTCTGTTCTCCCATTGGCTCTTTCAGCCTAGCTACATCACTTCCTCTTATGGCCCTCTTCTGTCACTTCCTGCTTGTCTGTATAGACCTCCAGAATTCTATGGTTGATGCTGGGATTAAAGGCGTGTGTCTCCATGCTTGACTGTTCCTAGTGTGACCTAGAACTCACAGGGATCCAGACAGAGACCCTGCTTGTTAAGTGATAGGATTAAGGGCGTGTGCTAATTTTGCAAGGCTAGCAGCTGACCTTGCTCCTCTGATCTTCAGATAAATTTTATTGGGGGACATAGATAAAATACCACCACAAAGTCTAGTATACAGAAAACCATTCTGTGCACTGGAGGTGGAAAAAGTATTTGTGCAGTTGCTGGATATTTTTTTTTTCATTTTCCCTCTAATGAACATATTTACTTGAAAGAGTGATTAACAGTTAATTATAGTTATTCAAACATGGGCATTGGGGAAATATTTTCTCAAAAGTGAATGAAGTTAGCCTCTCACTTCCAGGAAAACAACTGTCATAACTTGTTGGCAATGATGGAGTTGAAGCTTGAAAGCATTATTAAAATTCAGGAAAACTTGAATCTACTGCTGTGAGCTCGACAGCATCCCGGTACTTAAAATTGTTTTTCCTGATGAGATCACAGTGAAAACAAATGTGATTATTTAAAAATATTATACAGTGAAATGTGTCAACATTTGGGAAATCTGTAACTCAGTGAAGGGATATTTCCCAAATGACTAATACATGGAGTTGGACAATCTCGCATGGGTAAAAGGCTCATCTGGAGCAGGGGACAGACAACTGATTTTAATGTTGTGGTGAATTCCTTGTTATGTTTTGGTTTTCATGTTGTGGCTCACCGTTAGGCTTGATCACTTGCTGAATTTGGGTGTAGTAGCAAAGAAGAATAGCCCCAGCCGTCTGAAGACTCCATCCCTTCTGTATCCTCATTACCTGCACAGTTGTACGATGCCATTTTTACGTACATGCTTTAAGTAAGCTAATATATCACAAGAGCTTGAATATGAAAGCAGATTTGAGAACATAGCAGATTCGGTTAAAGTAGGTGTGAAAGAGTTATTTGAAAAATATAAACAATGTTGCCAGGCGGTGGTGTGCACACCTTTAATCCCAGCACTCGGGAGGCAGAGGCAGGCGGATCTCTGTGAGTTCGAGGCCAGCCTGGGCTACTGAGTGAGTTCCAGGAAAGGCACCAAAGCTACACAGAGAAACCCTGTCTCGAAAAACCAAATAAAATAAAATAAAATAATAAAATAAAAAAAGAAAAATATAAACAATGCAAGTAGTCCCATGTGACAAGAGACCCTCCCTGATTCAAATAAGATAGAAGGTGAGACTTGGTATGGTTGTTTTTGACTTCCACATCTGTGCCATGGTATGCATATGTAGAAAATTGCACACACGCACACAAGGATGCAAAAAGATGTTAAGTGTTTGCTTGAGTGTATGTATAGGTACCATATGCATGCAGATACCAGAGGCCAGAAGAGGGTGTCAGACTCCCCTGGAACTGGTGTTCCAGACAGCTGTGGGTGCTGAGTACTGAATATTGAACCTGGGTCCTCTGTAAGAGCAAGCGCTCTTAGCTGGTAAACCATTTTTTCCAGCCCACATAAGATTTTTCTTCTTTTAAAGAGAGGCCCAGGAGTTCCAGAGGAACTTTAGCTGAGGAATGTCAGCTAAAGCTGTGCGTCACTGTGAGGCGGTGATGAAGAGGGGGCTAGGCCATGGCAGTGTTCGGAATATGTGCTCTGTCCAAGTGGGACAGCTGTCTAGCACTCAAAATACATTGATTGTTAGTGTGTTGAAGGAAGATCAGATGTTCTAGTTTCTAAAGAAAATCCAGACCTTCAGGTCTTAATGTGAAGTCTCTCAGATTTTAATTGGCAGTACATTGGAGAAAGTTTTAGTTCACTGTGTGGGCCCAAAGAAACCTCTGGGGCCAGCATGACACTGTGATGGACCCCTGCATTCAACCTCTACTTCAGGCTGTGGGTTGATGTTGCTTTGTAACTGTGATGAGAATATTACTAAGGGTTTGAAGAATTAGCAAAGTTTTCCAAATCTTGCGGAGGTGATATGATTCTTTTAAAAATGACGAAACCCATATGTTGCTAGGTACTTAGAAGACCATTATATTCTGCATGGCAGACATTGTGCTCATGCCACCGGGAGCCGGGACGGGGGAGGGGAACCTGTCCTTTCTTCCTCTGAATTCTTTCTCTGGAAATGAGTGCTTTTTGTCTCTACGGTTTACTGTAGCGAAACCAACTCCAGACAACACAATAGCTCTTTGTTTTGTTACAGTGTGGTTATACTCTACTGTTCTCAATGCTTCGCCTCCTCTGTCTAAGTTGGCAAAGAAAGAAATGAAGCAAAGCTGGGTTCTGTGACATTCAGCAGCTCACAGCTCTGCTGGTAACAGGAGTGAAAAACAGCTCACAAGTCATGCAATTGGAAAATTTGTCAGAATTGTCTGAATAAAAATGCCTTTTAATTTAATGCAACAGGCTAATTTCAAGAAAGCAATCCATATAAAATATGCTTTCATGTCCCTAAAGCAAATGACTTCAAATTTGCAAAGGGTACAAAATAACAAATATTGCAAAGACTTAGGGCTCCCTCAACAGCTTTTGATTTTCTGTTTATTTAAAACAAGCAAGCCCTTTCACAAATGAACTATCAATTATTTTACTCAAGGTAATTGATGACAAGTTTTCAGTGCTGCCATCATCTACTTTTTCATTTATGTGAAATGAGAACAAAATCAATTTTTGAGGTCCAAGGTACATGGGAAACACATCCGGTGCAGTCATATCTTCTTGGGGTTGGATTTTTACTTCTTTCATTTCTACTCATGACTGGATAAGGTATTGAGTGAATGATATGAAACAGACCTTGTATTTCACAATATGGAAATAAGGGTGGTTATCAGAACTGAATGAGGGGTTGACCTGGCAGATGGGGCAACTATAGTAATCTATCAGGAACTTGCCTCTGGTGAGAGTTTATTACCTTGTGCAGAGTGTTGATCTAAATTCACTCCATGGATGAATTCTTTAATACAATGGATTTTTCAAAGCACATACTTTTGTTATTTGTTTAGTTTNTGTGTGTGTGTGTGTGTGTGTGTGTGTGTGTGTGTGTGTGTGTTTTATCTGTATTTACAAGAGCATGCAGTGCCCATGGAGGCCAGAAGAGGGCATTGGTTTCCTCGAAGCTAGAGTTATAGGCAGTTGTTAAGTCACTCAACAGGAAGGTGGGCAATCAGGAAGTTTTCTTAACCACTGAGACATCTCTTCAGCCCCTTAAGAGAGGTGCAGTAGCCATTCCCAGAGAGTTATTTACCCAGCAATAAGTAGCTACAAATCGAGGCACTAGCATTCGATCCTTGGCAGTAGGGTCTATTGTCCATCTGTCCTTTCTATCTTCCTCGCTATGGGTCTGTGATGCCAATGAAGAGCCAGGAGAGGAGGATTGGTGGGAGGACTGTGACTATAATTTCAGTTGCCTCGAGCACAAACATTCATTCACCTCAAGCTCTATTGTTATGATCATTTGCAGTTAAACAAACCTTTTAGCAATCAATTTTCAGGGCCCCATTTTAAGACAAAGGGTGTAAATTTTTTTTTCATTGACAAAAGATTATTTTGTTTGCTAAAATTGTAATTAATTTCATTTTTATGGTGTACATGTATCTTTGATGTATGTATGTGAGGATGTGTGTGTATGCACCATGGCATATGTGTGGAGATCAGAGAATAAATAAGCTTAAGGAGTCAGAACTCTCTTTCTACCATGAGTCTCAGGGATCGAACTCACGTTGTCAGGTTTGTGTAGCAAACACTTTTATTCACTGAGCCAACTTACCTGCCCATGAATGGTAATTTTGAATAAGGTGCCTGGGGGGGGGGTTACTTTTAAAAACCAGTAAACAATCTAAGCTCTAAAAACTCTGACAAATACTCTGCCTATGACAATGGTTTTATAATATTTTCATCCGTATGAGAATACAAAGATAATTCAGTTTGTTGGAGTTAAAAAAATAGAAATAGTTCAGAAAAGTCCCTTTGAACTTCATAATTTCTTCTTGGTAATGTCATTTACAGTCAGGTCGGCTGTCAGATTTGAGCAAACCGCTGGCGAGTTTCATTTGTAATTGAGCTGTTGTGGCTGCTGCTGTCAGCTTGTGGACTGATCTGGGTTTTCCCCAGTAGATCCAGGAATTCTGATACATTTATTTCATATGTTTCCCATCAAAAAGAAAAAAAACATAAATGGTGCATTTATAATTGTATATGCTGTGTTATTGAGTGTATTTCCTCAATAAGAGTGAACTTCTGTTCTTATTAGGCATTAATAAGAACCAAATCTTCTACTTGCAATTTTACATTTCTGATGATTGGAAGAATTTCCCACAGACTAGCTTCTGGTTCCATACATTTCAAATTATGTTTCTTCTCTAGTACCCATGCTGGGTACTATACATTTTGTGGGTATTTTTGACATGACATCTGGTTCTTGTCCTGGGGCCAGATAAGTTGGCCCAGTGAGTGTTCCTAAGAGCTGTTGTTACACCAGGATGGCTAAAACTGGCTTCCCCATGCNCAGAAGTAACTATACACCGGATTCACATGAATGCGCCCCCGATGAACTGTTTAGGTAGGTCTATAAAATGCCACTCCAACACCTGAGACCCAGGGAAAGCTTGACAGAGAGTAAGAGCAATGAGAACAGAGGACTTACCACTCTTTAACATATTGAAGTTAACATCTATTTTTGCATGTCTTAGAAATGTAGCTGAGCATGTGAATATTGCCAGGAATCCTCAACTGGGCTTCNTGACAAACTCATCAAGTGATTGGAGAGAATGAGAGCCTCACTGGCAGGTAGAGAAGAGTTTGACAGACATATTATCTTGAAGAGCGTTTGATTAGTGCCAGCTAATCATCTAAGTAAAGCAGTTTTAAAAAGAGGCAGGAAATTAACATGAATTAATAATTTAATTAATCCAGAGGTTGTAGCCTCATGGGCATTGAATGTCACAATAAGCCAGCTACTAATAGATACCTTGAAAATCTTGCTCTATAGTCATGGGACTGAGACTGGGTATTTGTGAGTTGGATTGAAAGTTCTAGAGAAAATGTAATAATTCTAGAAAATTCTATAATTGCTGTCCAGATTATTTGTGCCCATTTTAAGACAATTGTTTGATGAAACAAATTGATCAGGTGGTGCATTAATAATTTATAATTATATATATATTAATAATGATTTATGTATCTTAAAGCATGTATATATATAATTAAATTAGTAAGTTAAATGTTCTAACGAGATCTGACCATTTCAAGCATGTCTTTGTATAACAAGCAGTCATAAACTCTCATTGATATAAGCAATACTCATATCATTTATCACTCTTCTGTGTGTAAGCCACCTCAGGCTAATCTAGGCCAGCCTGGGTTCTAAGCTGTGAGCTCTATTTAAGTTTGTAGCACTACAGTGGTGTTGGATTTTTCTATTCCTATCTAATGTAGTACTTGAATCCATAGCCAGAGCAATAAGGCAAGAGAAAGAAATAAAAGGAATACAAATAGAAAAGGAAGAAGTCAAGGGACGACCATCAGCAGATGGTGTCCTCCCGATACCTGTAAAACCCTAAGGACACCATCAGAAAACTGTTAGATCAGCTAAACATTTGCATCAAAGCAGCAGGGAACAAAAATAATTTAACAGCAAACGTGTGTGGGGGCACCAACACACACTTGCTTCTGATTATGGTCGCAGGACAACCTCTGATGTCGTGACTCCAGGCAATGTNTACCATGTTGTTGTTTTCAATTATTTATTTTGTTTTTTGAGATTATAATACAACTGC
>LZPO01107543.1:1229810-1246804 GCA_001675575.1 Neotoma lepida
CATTAATTGTTGTTACATACTGTCTTAGTCACTGTTCTAGTTCTGTAAAGAGACACCATGACCAAAGCAATTCTTATAAAAGAAAGCATTTAATTGGGGCTGGCTTAGTTTCAGGGGCTTAGTCCATTATCGTTATGGTGGGAAGCATGGCAGCGTGCAGGCAAAGAGAGAGCTCCCATCTTCCGTGTCCTTTATGTAGGCTTCCAGCAGAAGGTGTGGTCCAGATTAAAGGTGGATCTTCCTACTTCAAAGATCCAGATCAGAAGTAGGTCTTCCCACTTCAGATGATTTAATTAAGAAATAAATTCCTCACAGGTGTGTTCAGTCATTTGGGTTTTATTTAATTCCAGATATAATCAATTTGACAACCAAGAATAGCCATCTCACACACACATACACACACACACACACACACACACACACACAAAAAAAATATACTGTATACATGTGTGTGTGTATATATAGATATATACACACATAAGTGTATATATAGTATATTTATAGTATACTATATATTATAGTATAGTATATAGCATATATATATATATTTTTTTTTCTAAATAAAAGTATAACGTCCTCAGTCTCTATAATGTTACTTGTATGTTTTCAGGACTGATCATTTAGTATTGGATAATCAAATGGGGTTTTTTTCCCCCGGTGAAGACTATTTTGCCCACTCTCCACATTCCTTAGTTGCCTATAGTACTCTGTGAGGTGTTGAGGCCTTGCGGTCTTTCCCTGTCCACTTTAGCATGTCTATTGTTGTCTTTGCTTAGTTCATGTTTTGGCAGTCATGTGGGTAAGACCTCATGGGTGTAGCTTCTGACATTCCTAGGTGTCTTAGTCACTTTTCTATTGCTGTGACAAAGTGCCGGGACCAAGGCCACTTATAAAAGAAAGCATTTAAGTGGGGCTCACAGTTCTAGAGGGTTAGAGTCCATGACCATCATGGTGGGAGCATGGCAGCAGGCAGGCAAGTGTGGCACTGGAGCAGTGGCTGAGAGCTTACCTCCGATCCATAAGCAGAAGGCAGAGTTATAATTGGGAATGGTTGGGCTTTTGAAACCTCCAAGTCCATCCCTGGTGACACACCTCCTCCAACAAGGCCCCACCTCTTAATCCTTCCTGAATAGTTACACCACCTGGGGACCAAGTATTCAAAAATATTAGCCTGTGGGGCCATTCTCATTCAAACCACCACACTAGGAGGAGACACAATCTCATAGCAAACTCTCAGTTCCTCTGGCTCTCACAATCTCTGCCTTGTCCTTCTGCAATCATCCCTGTACTTTTGGAGCAGTTCTAGTGTAGATAAATCCCCTAGTACTGGGCTCCACATCTCTGCATTTTTTGTTGGTTATGGTTTTCTGTGATGATCTCTATCTGTTGCAAGGAGAAGTTTCCTTGATGAGGGGTGAGGGCTACACTTATCTGTGGGTATAAAAACAAATATTTAGAATGTAATTAGGAGTAGGGAAGGAGATAAATATAGAAGAAGGAGGAGAGTAAAATAGCAGTAAGGATACCTGAAACAGTAATAAGGATCATGTTATTAATTATCTACCTTAAATACCTGTAAGACACTTAAGTCAGTATATAAATATACATATACAGTTTAAATGAAAATTTCCCATTAGGGCTGACAATGTTCCCTCCAAGACCTAAAGACCATCTACCTAACTAAACCCTCAGTACAAGGCATGAGAAGCCCTCTTTTATTGTTGGTTAGGGTTGCCCAAGAGAATCCCAAAACATGATAGACTATTGCAATTGTCCTTGGTTGACCCCCAGAGGTAAAAGTTAAATCCCTATTGCTGAAGACACCAGGTATTTCTAAAACAGGATCTAGAGGCCACTGAGCTGGAACTGACCTGAATGCCTCCTCCCTGAAGACCAGCTTTCATGGTACCAGAAGGAGCCATGCAAGCTTTCAAAGGAGGGAGACAATCAAAAGTCCTACTCAGCTATGATGCCTGTGAACCACAACAACAACCAACATGGCACAATAATTGTGCTGAAAAGCACTGAAAAGTGTCCTGAAGGTGCAATAGTGGCATCCATACCTTGGCGGTAACCAACAGCTCTCTAATTGGACTTAAGACCCTCTCAGCAAGAGGGAAATCATGCTAGTAATAGAAACCTACCAAACTACCCAGGTCTAGTGAAGTCATGGATCTTGTAGGAGAACCTCACAATCATCTCTTTACTAAATTAGCATAATCTCTACCTTTGTTTTTTGAGACAAGGTCTCTCCTTGGCCTGGAGCCTAGCCAATAAGCTGGGCCTTGAGCACGATGAATTCATATGTCTCTGTATTCTTATGCTATGGTCTAAGCACACACCAGCTTTTTTTTTGTGGGTTCTGAGACTTGAACTCAGGTCCTCATACATTCATGGCAAACACTTTACCAAATGAACCATCTCTCCAGTCTCAAACTTTCTTTTTGTGCATAGAGGGAATACACTCTAAAAATAATGATAAAATTATAATATGGTAAATAGTAAGGCGGTTGCATAGTTAATTATCAAGTGTATGTGTCTTATATATGTCTGCACTGTTCTTTTAAGTAACTGATGTGCGATGGGTTTGTTTATACCAACATCACCACAAACATGATCATTGACATTAATTATGACTTCAGAGTCCTCAGGACTTAGGGATGTTTCATCCATTATAATTTTACGGAATCACCATTGTATATATGGTCCATCATTTATCAAAATACCACTGTGCAGAGAATTACCTCATTTGGTTGGGATGCCCAAGTTATAAGGATTGACCCCAGGTTGTAGCGTATAGTCCTCTCTTCCTCATAAGGAGGAATATCCCTTTCATAAGCTCAAATTGAAATGGTGTGTCAAGGAGAATGGCAATTAGTGGGACTGTCACTTTTTGGACATACACTGTAAAGACAACAGGACGCAGGAAATAGCTTAGAGTCTTAGTTCTCTGTAACTTTGGGACTTGTGGTTTTAATGAGTATGATACCCATAGGTTCATATATTTGAATGCTTACTTACCAGGGAGTAGAACTGTTTGGGAAGAATTAGGAGGTGTGGCTTTGTTGGAGGAGGTGTGTCACTGGGGGTAGACTTTGAAGTTTCAAAAGCCCAGGCAAGGTCCAGTCTCTCTATTTGCCTGTGGATCAGGAAGTAAAGCTCTCAGCTACTGCTCCAGTGCCATGCCTGCCTGTTTTCTGCCATGATCATATGGATTAACCTTCTAAAACTGTAAGCAAGCTCCCAATGAAATGTTGTCTTTTATAAGTGTTGCTTTGATCATGGTGTCTCTTCACAGCAATAGAATGGTAAATATGACAGGGCTGTTTCTTAATTTCTCTTTCCCTGGGTTCTTCTCCTTTACAGTGGAGATGGTAGTACTCACCACATGACACTGTTTTGAGGACTGATAGAACACCTTGAAGTTGTGTAGACTGTGCGTGTTACACAGTAAAGATTCAGTGCTTGGATGTCCTTTATCTCCTGCTGAGGCCCAGGAGGTCCCCTGGCTCCTTTGCTTTCTGAGTCCTGCTTATGTCATTTCCCTTTGCATTGTGGGTAATAGCCCAGCATCTTTCCATTGACTCTCTCTCCACCAGCTTCTATTTCTTAAAACAAATATAACTTAAAAGTAATAATGCTTAAGCCTAAGATAAAGAGCCCCTTCATTTTAGGGAAAATTTTATACAGTGTGATGGTTCCCACTCTGTGTGTGTGTGTGTGTGTGTGTGTGTGTGTGTGTGTGTGTATGTGTGTGTGTATATTCTGGTAGCACAAAATGAGAGCACACATTTTGTTTGACAAAAAAAAATTAAAAATCAATATTTGAGGCAATAAGTACTAAGAAGTAATGTGTACTGATGGCGCTTTACATCTGTGAATGGAATTGGAGCCAGTTAGATCTATATAAAGAGGGAATAGACAAATTGATCCGGATAATGATGTGTTGTGAAATGGATCATCATTAATACATACACGGGGTGGTTATCAGTGCTTAAATGACCAAAATATTGACTTAAGTAACTTTATCTCCTAGTGTTACTAGAGAAAATTGCTGCATCTGACTGTATTATCAGCTTACATAGATCCAACTATATATAATATGCGGCCATAAATAAGAATCAGCCATTACAGTTAGGGAGAAAGATCATTTTGATAGCCCACATTCCATCGCATTAGAGAGCATAAAACCCAGTATTATGCACCAAATACACTCTTGTTTCGCAACTTGCTGTCTTTGTGATTTCCATAAATTAGATGTATGGTGGCAGGCTCAATTAACTCCATGGAATAAAAATAGTAATTTTCAAAGTAACTTAAAAGCATCTCTGTGTATCTATACAAGATGCCTCCATACCATCGAATGAATGATAAACACGCTGCTAAAAATAGCATTTTCATTGAATTTGGAGTGGAAAATAGAATCAGTGGGGATATTAATAAATAGGAACTCTCCAAATGAGTTCCCAAGACCATTAAGAATTTAATGCTGCATTTGAAACTCCTAACTCCAGGCAGTGCCCTGCCAGACTTGGATTTGACAGTGCTCAGTAACCTGTTTTACACACCTCCTTTTCTTTACACCTGAAACTTCCTCTGGAACAAGCATCTATTTCCCTTTTAGTAAGGCTTGAGTTCCTCTTCAGTAGGCTTGTGGACATACACAGAAAGAATATCGAGCATTTAAGCTGGGTGAGATTTGGGAAGAGATCATCACTCAGAGATTGTATGTTGAGGCCTAGGGTGATGATGTTCCCATGGGAGAGCAAAGGAATCTGGCAGAGCCACGTTTCATGCCCAACCCCAGTTCAAGATTGTTTTGATTATGTCTGGGTCAGCACTTATCTTTCATGCGTGGAAACTGAACCCTGGAGTGGTTGCCTTAACAAGGAAGTTAAATGGCTACTCAATGGATAATGGAGACCATCAAGTCTTTTGATGCTCTCTGTTGGGTGGGATCTGAGACTGTGGGGATGTGAATGGTGGTAGGGATGACCCCTTCAGCATATTGGCAGCCGCCAGTAAACACCCTGTGATCTACTGATGACTTCCTCTACAGCTTCCCACATCTACTAGGTTTTACCTTTAATGAGGACGTTTCTATCATTCATAGCTAGACATTAGGCTGAAGATGAAAATACTAGTAGAAAAAGTATTGGTTTAAATTTGTGCCAACGTACTCTAGATTTCCATAGACCTTGCCAGTCAGTGGGTACAGATATGATCCTTGTAACTCTAGGACTGTGTCTTTCTGACTCTGAACTGCCACTGGCATAGATACAAGCAGATGACTCCCAGCCTAGAGTCTTTGGGGTTTCCTGCCCACACAGCGGGAGGACAGAAGTTCTAGAATCAACCTNTGCTTGGTAGTGACAGCCTCCTTACACGGGCCTGCATGTTCCCAGAGGATTTTGCAAACCCAGCCATTGATTTACATAACCTTGTTGTTTATTATCTGCGACTCATTTGTCTTTATCAATCTTGTCATTTCTCTGCTTCGGTTCATTCATTCAGTGAAATTTGATTGTGCTCCCATCTAATTACAATCCAGGAGCTAAGAATGCCATAATGGATAGCTAAATGTGGTTCGTGGACCAACAGCGCTTATATTCTAGAGGGAGAAATAGGTACACGTAAGTAAACAAGCAAAAAGGTTTTCAGATTTTGGTGTGAGTTAGGTAGGAAATAGACAATGCATTATAATGACGGATCATGGCGGGTATGAGAGCAAACCTGACATATATAGGGTAGTCAAGAAAGACCTCTCTGAGTCCTAACCAGTGAGTAATGGCAAGACATATGATAACTCAGAAAGTGAGACTTAAGGTCAAGGCAGCAATAGATGGGCTCTGAGAGCTGACGCAAGGCTGGTACAGCTCAAGGGTGTTGCACAAAGTAGGGAGAGGCTCGAGATCATTTTGAAGAAGCTGTGACATTTTTGCTACTGTGGACTAAATGTGGTGTCTGTGTGCAGTAGGGACTTACTGCTCTNTTAACATCCTCTCCTCAGTGCTGGCGAGCCCACCAAGGCAACATGACTGCTCAGGTAAACGTATTTCTGAGAATTCTACCCCACAGAAGGGAACGCCCTCAAGGTTTTGCTCTTTTCTCTTCTCATAAGAGCGGGGTAGACCTGACTGACTGACTGACTTAAAAAAAAAAATGGGTTCTTGATTCAGTTCTGGACAATTAACTCTCAAAGACCAATCTGGTTCCTTGTAGATTTTCTATGTATAATCCTAAATTCTTTGTTTGTTTGTTTTGGGGACAGAATATTGCTCTGTAACCTAGACTGGCCTGGAACTTGTTATACGATTGAAGCTAGCCTTGAACTCAGAATAATCCTCCTGTCTCCCAAATGTTGAGATTAAATGTGAACCACTATACTTGACTGTTCTTTAAATTATTAAAGATTTTTCCTATGATCACAACCCCAAAAANCTTTCCACAAAACCCTCTTTTAGAAACTATAAGTGATTCAATNGAATCTAGTTAGTACAGACTATGGCATCAGGAAGAAGACTGTAAAGTGGAATANGAATCACTGCTTACCAATGGCTGGCTATATCCATCGCCAGCGGGGTAGTCTCTAGCAGCCTGAGGCAGTGCAGCAGTCAAATCTTTCCCAGTTTAACCAGAATGAGATGCAATGGAAAGAGACTATACCTCTGACTAAGTGTGAGAAGCCCAGTGAAGGGCTGTGGCGTTGAGTGCCTATTGCTGAGGGCGAGGTGATGAATCACCATTTCAAGGCAAGATATGCAAGCCAGAGGGGTCGCTAGCAGTATTTAAAGAAGCTTTAATTTCCTCTAATTGGCAAGCAGATGGAGTAGAGAACTTACTTGTTTGGGAAGTGGAGCCTCAGAGAAGACTGCCTTCAAAGCCTGGAAGGGCTCCGCTGCCAAGATTAAGGACCTAACAGGCAAGAGAAGTACTCTACCGTATGGGGATATCTGGGTCGATGCATTTAAGGTTTTGAATTCAAAATTCTTTCAGAGTTGTCGGGCCCATAGGAGAGGTCTGTCTCCTGGTTATGAAACCCTTGTCCAACCCCCCTTGCTTGATGATCATGCAGAGAGCTCACACAGGGCAGGCTAGTGACAACTCTTTATCGCACCTCTGTTTGTTTGTTTGTTTGTTTGTTTGTTTGTTTCTTTTTTTTTTTTCTTACCATTGAACCAATAACTAGGGGTGGATTCCTTTATGACCAGATTGGAAAGAACTAGATATGTTAAAGGAGGAGAAAACTATAGGCCATAGGAGCTGTAGGGCCTAGTCAACGTATATCAGCAGGAACTTAGAGAGAATGCAAGTGATTGGATCCCAAGGGATAGGTGGTACACAGACTTGGATAGGGCAATGTTTACTAATATGGACTTTAGTGATATGAAATTTCATATACTATTGATGATTACAGGCAATGGCAGTGCATGGCTCTCTGAAGCTTTGGAGAAAGTGAGGGTCTACATACACTNACTGAAGGTGAGGATCTATCTGACAGATGGCAAAGGGAAGGAATAAAAGACCCAGAAGTGAAGGGAGCATGTTAGAGGGTATGTGGTCTGTGAGACTGGAAGTCTCCCCATTGGACTGATTTCCATAGGAAAGCCAAGAGGGATACCAATGTGGATAAGAATTATAATAGAGATTGGCCCCTGGAAGCCCAGAGGGCTGGGAGATAGGGAATCTTGTAGAACAGGATTCTGAAAGGATCGTGGCCTGATGGCTCAATTAAGAAGACTGATGTGACCATAGTGAGCAGTTAAAGCCAGAAGAACAGCTATGGGGACAGACCCAAAGACAGTGAAGGGAATCTTGAATAAATAAATGTTTTGAAAGAGGGGAACAACAGGTTTCCCTTACTGTCTTAAAATTAANAGAAGCAGTAAGATGTTCTTTTTCTTTTTTTGCAAGTTTATTCTTTAAATTTGTTCTAGGAACACAATCAACCACACTCCTGGAAATGTTCCTTTGAGGGGGCAGTTTTCTTATTAAAACACATACATCAGGGGAGGCATATAATGGACACCTTTTTCCTTCCAGATTCCTGCTCACAAGAGATGCATCAGCCTCAACTCCTGAAATAGTGGTGGCTACTGGTTCACTGCTCTGACCTCAGAAGCAATTGCATCCAGCCCCAGAGAACGGCTGTGTCCAAGGTATGCACCTTATTCTCAGAGACANTCTATGGCCAATAACNGACTGGTTGGGAAATCAAAAGGCCTGGCTTCTTATGTCAGTTTGGNAGAATTCTTANTACAGCCTCAGAGTCCATCACAGGACTTTCTGANGTCTCCACCAAAGCCACATTGTGGGGTAGTTGCTCCCTTCATCCAATCCTGCCTCATTCCCTTCTTGATACCCTGGCAGTACTCTCCAGCAAACCTTTCATGGGCCGCTTCCCATCCCAGAGTCTGTTTCCAAGGATCCCAATTTAAGACACNGCAGAAGTGGAAATATAAACTCAAACCGGNTCTTCGGTGCTTGTACGTGAAGCCAAGGCCTAGAACCTTGATTGGACGGAATGTCTCTGTCCTCCTGGGAAAAGGGTATAAAAAGGTTTTAACCACGTTGCTCTGAGCTATTTGCATCTGGAGCCCAGGCCTCNGTTAGGAGTTTAAATTTGTGAGCAATCATTATTACATGCCTAGGGGGAAACTCCTTGGTTTGGGAAATAGGGGAGGTAAAGGCGGGGGGTGTTGTGAGAATTTAGGTTGTGCCTTTTCAAAGGAAGGATTTTATAAGGAGAGGTAGTGGGGTGAAATCAAATGATGGAGATGGAGACAGAGGANGAGGGAGAATTCTGTCAAAGATATCNTGCGGTACTTTTAGGTTTTTATCTTTAACAATGGTTCCNCCATATTAAGTTCAGGTAGATAACAATTGTTGGACAAAGACACCTGAGGCAGGAGGCCCCTTCTGNTGTTTCAGAAGCTACATGCTCCTTTCCTGTTGAGCTAGAAGTTGCGATTCATCCGTGTTCTTCCAGTTCTGGTGCTTGGGGGAATCCTGGCCATCTCATTCATCAGAATTTCCTGCCTGCGATCAGCTTGGTTAAACAGAGGCTACTGGGCGTGGTGAATGTGGGACAGTTCAAAGCAAACTTAATAAGCTCACGTGTGAGCTCTTGCTAGGGAAAGGAAACGCATCTGTGCAAGGACCTTGGTGTCGACTCCACTCCTTGGTGGGCCATGGCTGGCTAGGTGCCATGGCCAAGGGCTTGAACTGCAGCTGGCTAGTTTCATATGCTCCATGCCTGCCCTCTTGGGTGGTACTTTGCCCCTGAGGCCATGAGGAGCAGTCCAGCTTGTGTAAAAATGGGTTCCCTTGCTCAGGTTTGTAGATGGCTTGCCAGGCAGAAAAACGTGTTCTACAGCAGGCTTTGCCAGCTGCAGTTTGTGGGTAAGGGCGGGTGGAGGGAGCCCTGCTGCATAGGCAGGGGGTTGTCATTTTTAGACCATGACTAATAAGAAATCTGGATTTCCTCAGTTGTAAAAACTCTTCCCGGCCTTCCCTTTCCCTCTCCACAAGGTAATTGCAGAAGTCTAGAGCTCTGGGGTTATTTTACGTTCTCTTTTGATGGCCTCAAGCGAATTAGAAGCTGGAAAACNTTGTACATGGGAAACACTATATGTGTATTGTGTATTACATCTTAGGCTAAATGTTACACGAGAACAAATGGTTTAAGGGAGTTTGTGTTCACAAAAGAGGCTGGCAATCATCTTAAGCCCAACATTTGGCCCAAATTAGCAATTTTCAAATATTCATGTTTATATTTGAATACAAAGATTTCTTATTTCAAACCAATTACTGCTGATCAGTAGCATAACTCAAATTTGTTACAGCCTACAGGGATGGGGAGGAGGGGAGGGCCAGAGTGAAGGGGAAACTTTGAACTGAGAGTCAGAAGGCCATGGTTTCGGTCCCATTCATTTGTTAGTGCCATCTTGGTCAATGTATTTCTTTTCCTCTCTGTCCATTGNTAACATGACAGTGGTGACTTCTATCTTGTTAGAGATATAGGGAAAANTAAGAGAAATAATAAATGTGAAAGGGGTTTGAAAATCATAAATTCTACACAGATGTTAATGACTGTTGGTGGAAATATGTATGGAGCAATACTAGATCTTAAGAATACTCAAGCGACATCCTGGTAAAATTCAGGTCCTGGTTCTGATTTTAGGATAGCCTAATAAAGAAGGTTCTGAGATGTAATGGGGTGGAGGCATGAACAAAGAAGGTATATCTAGGCTGCATGGCTATCACTGAATCTCTTTCCCGTGATTCCCATATTCCAACACAACAGCATTTGTTCTGCTAACGAAATGCCTCTGCTATAGTGTCCATTTCTTTGGAACTCATTACTGTAACTTCTAGGTTTATCTCTTAGGAGTTTTTCAGTCATTNTGATTTCAAACCATGTCACCTTTGCTTTTCAAAAACCCAACATTCTACAGTNGACTATTTTCACAAAATACTCCACTATGCGACCTTTAGAAGTGCAATGGTAAGGGTCTACCACAAAGCATGCATTCTACTTGTCCATCACCTATCTAGTCATAGGCTAGGACCAGCAACCATCTGTGAGGTAGGACAATGAAATAGTCAATCAAGTGAAGTCCATGTTCTCAAACCCTCACCAAACTTTCCCACTTGCTTNAGGGAGCTGGTATCGAGTAGGATGTTTGGGCTTCAAGTAGCAGAGNGGACACTTTTCAATGTGGATGAACCTTAAGGAAATGCGTTATTTCACCTAAGGCCAGAACAGCCAGTCAGGCTCTGCAATGAGGTCATCACAGTCTAGACTTCAACCTAGCCCTGACTTCNTCTTCACNTTGANGCCAACACCCCCACTCCTTGCTATTATTAAGAGGCCTGTTGCANTTCTAGATATCAAGACAGCACATAGACGCTCTCCCAAGGAAGAGACAGCTTCCTCCCTCCAAGCATGTCCTTCTTAGAATAGAGAAAACCAACTATTCTTTGGAGACTTTGGTAGATTTTCTTTCACACCTAATTGGCTAGAGTCAACCCACATGAGCATCCATAAACTAACACTTGGCAAAGGATAACTTGGTCTGTAGCAGAGAGAGGGTGGAGCTTCAGCGCTATGGGTGAGCTGCCTTTTTCTGCACCCTTCACACAACTGAAACAATGGTGTGAGAGCCTGAAGAAACTTGGGTTCGGATAGGATGGAAAGAACAGGGAAGAAACAAGTCGGGTAGACAGCCCAATGTATCCACTGTCAAACTCCTTCAGAACAGACTTTTACTGTGTAACTAAAACATCAAAGATGGCTATCCGTGACTGCCAGAAGTATTAATATAGTTCTTTAAATAAGANCCAAGATGGAGAAGAAGTCAAAATAAGCAAGGACAAATGAGGGATAAAAGCAAGATGAGGGGGGAATGTCTTTCAATTCCGTTCCAAAGATGCTGGCAGCCTCCTTCAGAAGGAGGATGGAAGGAGGAATCCCCAGGAAGGTCAGTAGTGGCTTCTGACATCATTTCTTGTTTCCTTTCTGCTTAAATTATAGAAAGCAAAGGTGTACTCTGAGAGAATGTGGCAGAAAGCTGTGAGAAGTTATTTCAGAATTAAGCTATAAAAGAGGGAAATCATGATTTCCTAGATGGAAACAATTCCAGCTGGCAGTTGGGAAGAGCAATATAGGATTTTGATTTTAAATTGGCTTAAAATCCAGAGCAATCCCTAGGAGGCNTTGACTCTAAAGTAATTATGATGCTGAGTGATTTGGAAGGCATTCTGAGCAAATCTCAGGAATAAAGCTAACTTGGAAAAAAAAAAACTAAGTTGCAGTTGATAGGTATTGTTTACTCTTTTTATATGTGCTTAAATGTGCTTTGTGTAAAAGCTTGTTCTGTAAAAACCATTGACTTTGTTGGTGACTAGTGTTTGGGTGGAGCACCAATGTTATGCTCCTCAACAGTTTGGTAGAAGAGTCTCAGTTGTACTGGCATCCAAGAGGGAAGCCACCCATCTGTCTGATGCTGTCATTGAAATTCTGCAAAAAGGAAGAGAAGCAGGCATCCCAGGATGGTGATGTTGCAGGCTTTCTCGGTTGCTGTAGGCATTCCTGGCTCTGATTTGGGCAAGTAATGTCTNTGCTGCCTAGGTGGTATGTTTCTGTTTCATAAGGTTGCTTCTCTCTGGACATTCCCCCACCCTCAATGATGTCTGGTTTTTGATAGACGTGACTTCCTGAATGAAGACACAACCTCTTCTGTTCCTGCTGGCATAGTCAACTCCATCAGTTCTTGGAAATCCCTAGGATCACTCAACCTTGCATCTGACTTTCTAGACAAGGTCATTTCTGTCTGTAAAACAAACTTCACAGGAACTGTTGCTGGTGAGCTGGTCTTGCCATATTGTCACCAGGTTCTTCACATAAAACTTCTCAGGAGCGCAGTGGGGACAGTCAGATCCAGCTATGGCTGACAGAGGAGGTGACTATTTTGATGGCAGTGTCATTGAGTTCTAAGCTTTGTGACCCAATTGTCTCTAGTGATTTTTAGATTAAAAAAATTATTATTATTATTTTCTTGTTTATCTGTATTTCTTCTTTTCTTTAAATGTATTTTTGGAGAATTTCAGACATGAGCACTTTAGCTAAATGACTCCCACCCACTGCTCCCTTCTCAACTCTAATTCCTTCCACTTCCCTGACTCCATCTCAAATTCATGACCTCTTCATCTCTAATTATTTTTGTTACACATACAAAACACACACATATACATATTTATTATTGTTGTTGTTGTTGGTATGTGTATGCATGGTGTGTNTGTGTGTGGCATGGCATGTNTGTGGAGGTGTGAGGACTACTTTGTGTGGTTGATTTTCNTCTTCCATATTTCCGTTTTATGGTTTCTAGGATCGAACTCAGATTGATCNGCAGGCTTTCACCCACCGAGTCACCTCACCGTTCTGATTCTTAGAGTGGAATTCAGCNGGGATGACTGCAGACACATGCCAGCAGTCTCTCACCATGGTCCCGGTGCAGATTTCAGCTGTGTGTGCTTTCGTCACATGGTCACTATGCTGGCTGGCATAAGCTGAGAAGAAGGGATTTTCATTTGAGAAAATGCTTCTATAGCATTGGCCTGTAGGCAAGTCTCTAAGGTATTTTCTTGATTGATAATTGATATGGGAGGGTCCAGCTTCACTGCGGGTGGTGCCACCTCTGGGTGGGTGGTGCCACCTCTGGGTAGGTGGTGCCACCTCTGGGTAGGTGGTCCCGGGTGCTATAAGAAAACAGGCTGAGCAAATCACAGGGAATAAGCCAGTAAGCAGCACTCCTTCAAGCCCTCTGCATCAGCTCCTGCCTTCAGATTCTTGCCTTGAGTTCCTGCCCCAACTTCTCTGGATTGATGAATTACAAGCTGTAAGATGAAATACTCCCCCCCTCTTTTTCTCATTACTTTTGGTCACGGTATTTTATTAGAATAATAGAAACCCTAAGATAGTCACTGAGTCCATTTTTAACAAACTGTTGACTGAAATAAAGTCTGTTGACAGGGCACAGGTTAAAAGCAGAGAGTANCATGGAGAAGATCAGAGCTCATGATACCAGTTTNGGGTCCATTGGCTGAGCTTGGACTAGCCGGATGATGGTACCGTCATAAGGGAGCAGAATAGATAGATCGATTTTAATAGCACGCCAAAGGGGAAGATTAAAAGAACATAGGTCCTACTTCTGATGCCAGCAGAGTCATGCCAAGTGCAGANGCAAAACATCTTTGTGCCATTTATACAGTTTTGAGGATGAAGGCTGCACATTTCCCCCTTGTCTCATAATAATAAAGGAAAGGGACTTGTGGGTTGGTTTAGTTCCCCNTTTCTCAGTGAGATTTCTGTTGGGATAATCCCAGAGATAGCCCTTGGCTCTAGAAAAGTGAGCCAAAGGTTCCTGTGAAATTCCTATGAAAAGAGGTCATTCATACCACAACCCATCTCTTACATGTGTTCTGTCATTCCTCCCCTGGATCTGTATGTTTTTACTTTCATTTATTATTTTTTTTTGTCTTTCAGTAATAATAGAATCACTCATAGGTTTTTTTTTATTTTATGAGAAGTATGTTTTGAATATTTCCATTTGCATCTTTTCAATCCTTACAAAGCTCTACAGTAACCTATGATTGCTATAAAGAAACCAAGGCTCAGCAAACCAACTAATGTGGGGGTAAATGGTGAGGTGAGACCTGAGCCCCAACTTGTGAGTCTCTAGGGGCCAGTCCACTCAGCTTAGAGTGTCACCCTCTCTGAAGCCTCCCTATGTGGCGACTTAAAGATAAGTGGATGATGGCTATGCAAATTGGCCTCTCAATATTTAAGGATTCCCACGTAACTCCACAGATAGCTCACAATTTGACTTCTGTTTATGGAGACAATAATGTACTCTACCATTGAAAGAAGTTCACATTTCTATATAAGAACGATTTCTCTCAGAGCTTGGTGGCTGAGAGAAAGTCAAATCAACAAATCCTACATTGTGTTTTAGGTTGTGATTGGAGTGGACCCTGCACAGAACAAAAGGAATTTAAGTTTGAAGTTAAGATTGATGGCTACCATATGGCCGAGAAAGGAACACAAAGGTAGAGACTCCCATCAGGAAAAGGCTAGAGCATCATCCAAGGTTGTACAAAGAAAATGGTTAGTCCTGACCACTGCTCTAACTTAGATTTCGCTCTTCCTCTTGCCCTGTAGTTAATTAGAGTCTGGGCTAAGAGAATGAGGCGGGGACTATGAATAGAGCAGAGCAGATGAAAACTGAGTGGAGTCATTGTTGAGACTTAAGTGAAAATTTGGCTCACAGTTTCTTCCCTGTATTTGTGTTTCATTTCAGACCTCAGAACACTGGAGTTAAAAAATATACGTGTGTGTGTGTGTGTGTGTGTGTGTGTGTGGTGTTAATGCATTTAACAGCATGATTGATTTTGCAGATTCTCAGTGAAACCGGCTGGAGATCTATTCTTTCAATGACAGTACATCAAGCTCTGAGAGCATGTTTCGTTTTGAGTCGCCAGTGTGCAAGACGACAACTTCCGTGGCCTGGTTCCTGCCCCTTTGGATTTGTTGATGAGCTGTGTGTGATGCCTGGCAGTGGCGCCNTTACGACAGAGGGTGTTTAGGGAGATGGCAGCGCCATTACCCTTGGTACTCCAACTTCAGCGCTGGAAATATAAATAAAAGATTGTCATAGTTTTCTTGGTTTGGGAAGAAAAAAGCTTTTCAACAGCCGTGTTATTCCATTCAGCCCCAGCTTTCTTTGCCAACAGCTCATTGAGGAGAATGGGGCTTGGAAGGGGGAANGGCNGAAGTGGGGCATTACTCAACAACTGGAATCATCTGGGGTCAATAATGTAGTGTCCACCCCATCATGTCCCCATTGCAGCAGGAATCCTTGAGGCTTGCTCAGGATACGTACAGACTCACATGTAGCTCGAGGAAGACATGAAGATCCAACTCTCAGTTTTGTATTTCCTATACAAACATGCTTCTTTGACTCAGAGGGTCCACTGTAAAAGCTCCCCACTCAGAAGTTAGACAGTTGGCACCATTGAGCCAAATATCCTGAAATCCCAAATATATTTCTTTAGGCAGAGGCTAGGCAAATCTGCATTTTTAGCCATCTTCACNCAGCCACTTGGCTCTAAACTGTTCTGAAATGTCTTGGGTAGCCTGGTGGAAGCTGGGCTGGGGCAGCGTTTTTTTTTTGCATCAGATTGGATGTTGCTGAAGAGTTGACAGTTCTTAGTGGCCTGAGCCAGCCTCTGCTGGCAGGGTCCAGGACCTCCTCATCCATGGGGCTGGCAGAGCTGTGCCCATAGTAAATCCTGGTGTATGAAACCTAGAAAGNGNGTCTGAGATTAGCGAGTCTTTATCGTTTTCCTGTAGANGAAGAACTCCTAGGAAAGATGACTGGTGTAAGACCACAGGTCTCTTGGTTTAGCTCTCTGGTTCTCCTGGTCTCAGTTTCTTGGTAATGTACACCACACTGCCACAAATTCTGGGTCTNCCATGAGGCTTCTCCTGGAGCATTTACTGAGATGGGTCTGAAGAGTTTGATGAATCCTGGACATGCTACAACAGGGGTTTGGTGAAATGGCCTTAGAAGGTCCCCAGGAAGCAGCTGCATCCAAAGGTCCCCTGTTTGAGCAGCGGACAAGCTTGTTCAGCACCTTCCAGGAGGTGAAAGCAAATGGAGCCAATTACATGTCCAGAATGCAAGAGCCTTCTTTTCCTCCCTTGATTCTCTGGTCTCCCATGGTGTATGAGTTCCTTGTTAAATTAATGTTTGCCTGTCTGGAGTGCCAGAGGGATAGACATTATAGGCCAATTAGAGATAAAAATCAAACCAACCAGAGCTGTCCTTTTAAAAATTAAAAGTGCTTTTTATGTGCTGCGGAGGTGTCGGCATTAACATAAAGACTAATTAGGACATTTTACAACATCCTGGTAATGGGAGAAACAATATTGTTGGTAACTTTAAAGATTATTAAGCATCTTTGGCACTTCAGGTCAGATATTTAAGACGTGTTCTGCTCTCACCTGCTGCTGCGGCACGAAGTATTTTATTGTCTCATAAGAAGAAATGAGCGTTTTGAAGGCCTAAGTGCCCAGCTGTAACGGACAGTTTCTCACTTTGCAAAGCCCTAAAGCACGGGCTCTGGGAAGACCTGACTGTGACTCCACATGGGGTTTGTAGCAGTGTTTATCAGTCTGCATGCAAGGCCGTTTCAATTGGGGCTACCTAGAGAAACGCATCCCCTGCCAGGAAGTCGTCACTGAGAGGGTTTGTGTGGCCTCAATAAAAGAAGCCAGAAGCTACATTGTGCAGAATCCTATCATAATACTATCTTTGGGGGCAGGGGAGATGGTGTAAGGACCTGAGTTTAGTTCCCTGACAACCATGTAAAAAGCCAGATATACACATCTGTAATCCCAGCACCAGGGAGCAAGAGAGGGGAGAATCACT
>LZPO01107543.1:1253149-1264246 GCA_001675575.1 Neotoma lepida
ACACACACACACACACACACACACACACACACACACAATGAAGAGAAAATATACCGAAAGATAAGCAGTTGTGATTTAACCTCAGAATATTTAGTATCAGTGTATTGTGGCTGAAGAAAGTCTCCCCCAGATTCTTATGTTGACACTTATACCCAGTGAAATAGTATTAATGGGTTGGGTCTTAGGGGAATGATTTGCCACCATGAATACGAGTAGAGCCCTTACGAAGGTGCCTGCTTGCTGCTTCTACCACTTGAGGACACACTTGGAAGTGGCGTGCAAATCTTCACTAGATGTTGAATTTTTTAAATACCTTAATTTTGGACTTTCCAACCTCCAGAACTACAAGCAATAGCGTTCTATTATCTAAGTGTTCCATGGTCATAGGGATTGAAGTCAGGAGCCTTGCAAGTGCTCTCCCACTGAGCCACACTTTCAGCTCGTAAGATTCTATTGCTTTTGAGTTATCAAGTCCAAAGCATTTTGTTATAGCAACTGAATGGACTAAGATACAACACCCCAGAGTTACCAGCAAACCAGTATTATCTATGGGTCCCACGATCTTCTGTCACACTGAAGTTCAAAGTTTTGTCTCTATGCTCATTCCTAAAATCTTTAGCTAGTAATATTTTCCTAATATCTTAGTTACTTTTCTATTGCTGTGACAAAACACCATACCAAGGTAACTTATAAAAGAAAGCATTTAATGGGGGCTTACAGTTTCAAAGTGTGAGATCATGACCACCAACATGCCAGGGATCATGGCAGCAGGCAGGCAGGCATGGTGCTGGAGCAGTAGCTAAGCTTGTATCTGATCTACAAGTATGAGACAGAGAAAGATCTAAGTGGGAGTTGTGTGGGCTTTTGAAACTTCAAAGCCTGTCCCCAGTGACATACCTCCTTCGACAAGGTCACACCTCCTAATCCTTCCCAAACAGCTCCTTAACTGGGGACCAAACATTCAAATATATGAACCCATGGGGTCATCCAAACCACCATACCTAATATCCTACTTTTCGAAGCGACATCAATGCCTTTTATACACTTCTTGCTTTAATTGATGTTGTCACACTGTGCTTTGACACTGTGTCTCCTTCACTTCCTCAACTCCTACCCCTACCTTGTGAAGCCTAACTCTTTGAAAATTTGCCCAGCCAGTTCTAAAGCTATTCTCTGATCCTGCTTCAACCTACACTTTCTGTCTGATCACAGGTTAATCTCATTGTGAGACAGCATGCAATTAATGAGACTTATTATGTTAATGAGCACACAAGTTATTATTTAATAATTGTTAGTGATAAAAACACTTATGGGTTAATTGTTATGATTATTATTAAAATAACAAGCTGAAGGTTGAGTTTATGTCTATGGCTTAATTAAAAAGAAATTTAAACAGAATTGTGAGCAAATGGCTACATAGGAGTTACGGAATGTGGTTCATGAATGTGAAATTTAACATTTATCCACCTCAAGCAACAAATACGGTATAAAACATATCCTTTTTGGAGACAGTATCTTACTCTATAGCCCAGGCTGGCCTTGAACTTGTAATCCCCATGCTTCTGCCTTAGTACTGACGATTACCATGACAGAAGGCTATGAGGAAGGTTTTAATGAAAGGGACTATGCTGAGATCTTATGCAGCTTCTAACCAAAGCAGAACTGCCAGTCAAATATTCCATTTTGAAACAACACCAATGGGTAAAGTATTAGACCTTATGATTGATTTGGATATCAAGGTCTAGCAATCATCATCACAGAACATGAGCTGTCATCAGGTCAGGTGACCTGCCTTCCTGATCGCTGGAAAGCCCTTGTTATTAAGTAATTCATTTTCCCCTCCAAATGTTTCAATTTTCTCATCCATTGAAAGAGGCTTTAAATGTAATGGAAATGAATATTTGTGGGGATGTTGCTTCATATATATTAAAGCATCTTCATCTGTTTACCTTCACCTTCCTGAGCATTAGTATCTATGAGGATCAATGAGGAGTGTGTGTGTGTGTGTGTGTGTGTGTGTGTGTGTATATGTGTGTGTGTGTTCAAGCATATCTGCACACAGATACATGTAGATGTGAGACTATAGGCAGTCCTCAATCATTAGTCTACTTGCAACAAAGACACTGTCTATAAATAGTTTGTGTAAAATCTTGTTCTAAAAACAATGCATTGAAACGTATCTGTTGATGGCAAAGCAGGCTATGAGGGTGTGTCTGGTTTTGAGGAAAGAGTATCATGAAAAATGAATCATGTCTTATTTTTTGCATTTTCATTATTATTTTAGAGTGTAGTCTTTTAGAAAAAATATACACACTTTGCTTTGTGTGTTTGTGTGGCTTAGACTCGGGCTGTTGATGTGGGCTAGGACCAAGAACTGATTTGCTTCAACTTTTTATTTCATAGATGGTGAAACAGGACCAGGCAGGCAAAGTTATTTGACAAAGCCGCAGAGGAGACCTGTAGTTAATATGGAGTTGAAATTCACGCTGGGACATCTTATTAAACTCTTGATCTGTTCTTCACCATCTAAGAGTCGTATGTGAGATCATTAATTTTCATTGCCAACTTGACACAATCACTTGGGTAAAAAAAATCCCTGTGAAGGATTTCCTGTATCAGTTTGGCTTGTGAGTGTATGGTGGGGGACTGTCTTGGTTACATTAACTGATGTGGGAGGAGGCAGCCCACTGTGGGTGGTACCATTCCCNNGGTTTGGGTCCTGGACTGTATAAGAGTGAGGAAAGTAAGCATGCACGANTTTATTTCTCTCTGCTTTTGACCATAGCTATGATGTGAAAAGCTGTTTTAAATTNNTGCTGCCTTGGCTTCCCTGCTATAATAGGCTCTAAACTGGAATTGTGAGCTAAAGTCAGTCTTTTTCCCCCCTAAGTTGCTTTGGTTAGGATGTTTTATCACAGCAAAAGAAATGATACTAGAACAAAAAATGTCACACAGAATACTGTTTCATATTTGTAATAATTTTACAAATCTTTCCAGAACACACACACACACACACACAGAGTCTTAAAACTAGAAGAAAAGAAAGGAAGTATCAACATCACGTTGCAATAAGTGGCAGAAGACTTGGGATTCATCACCTTGCTGTGTAGGCAAATGCTAAATAAATATTAAACAGTGCCAGCTAGGATTAGTTCCTTGGTCCCTCAAATGTTTAGCACTTCTAGGCCTACTGATGTGTTCCCTGCTCATGGGGAATCTTCTAGTCCACAGAGGTGTGACTGCCTAGAAGACGCTGACAGCCACTTAGCNGAGGCCAGACAAGCCACAGCCTCATCAAGNGCTTCTTCACNTGAGCTAGAAAGCTAGTGGGTGTGGCCTTTGCAAGCCCTTCTTCACCTCTGGGATCTGAGGATGAAGGAGGAAGTGGCTTTTCAAAGCCAGAGGGAGGTCCTAGAAACCAGGCCAGCTCAGTGTGACAGGAAAGTGGCTTTAAGATCTGAACCAAGAGTAATTCTGTCTTCATTGATTGACTTCACTTTCTGGAATGTTCTAAATGTTCCCAGAGGCTTCTTCTTTGGATCAGATTCATTATTGTAGAGGGAAGAGATTTCTTCACTGGAGGCTCCAAGTGAGTCCTGCAGAGCTGCAAGTGGCTGTGGTTAGGAATGGAGCAGAAGCTTTTTGCCAAGGCAGTTTTTCCTCATACATTCAGTGATCATGCAGGGAAGAGGGCCACCTCCAGGACCACAGGCAAATTTAGAAAGAACCCGAGTGTAACATGAATCCTAAATGGTCTTATTAATAGAAAAAACCAAGAGCCAGATATTGGGGTGAAAGCTGAAAGATCAGAGAAACAGAACAAGCCATAGCCAACCTCACCTCACCAACTCCTCAACCAATCCTGTTTCCACAAATCCTCAGACTGAAAGCCTCTGAGTCCTCATCCCTGAGGGTCTCAGTTGAACTGCTGCTTAGTTCCTGTCTCCTCATGCCTTATATACTGTTCTCCACCCAGCCATGTCACTTCCTGGGATTACAGGCGTGTGTGCTTTCCAAGCAACGGTATGAGATCTCAAGTGCTGGGATTAAAGGTGTGTCACCACTGCCTGGCTCTAGTGTGGCCTTGAACTCACAAAGACCCAGACGGATCTCTGCCTCCCGAGTGATAGGATTAAGGGTGTGTGCTACCACTGTCTGGTCTCTATGTCTAATTTAGTGTCTGGCTCTGTCCTCTGATGCCCAGATAAGTAAGTTTATTAGGGTACACAATATATTGGGGTACACATATATCACCACACCTGAGCCCTGAAATCTGATCATAGAAGTGTGTGTTCGCACATATGTATGTGTGTGTGTGTATGTGTATGTGTGTGTGTGTCTGTATGTGTGTATGTGTATGTGTGTGTGTTCAGTTAAAGCCCTTGCTTCCATGTAGCTGTTACAAGGCAGTACAGGGCTCTTGAATACAATCAGGCTAGAACAATAGATTTTAAAACTGGAAGGCAGATCCATCTTCAGGGTTGGGACAAAGAAAAGAAACATTTCCTTTGTTCATTCAGACTGGTTTGCCATCATCTAGATTATTGTCTGTGAGGCTGGGAATGCTATTTCAATCCACCTAGCTGCTTGTCGGTCTTAGAAGACAGCTGAGGGGGAAATGATCTTGCTTCCCAGTGAAGCATTGCTCCACGAGAAGCAACCAAGCAGACAAACAACTCAATAAGCCAACATTTAAGAAATCGGAACATCTCTATCAGTGTTTAAAAAAAAAATCAATTTGTGGGAGTATGTGTTTGGAAATACATGTTTTTCAAATTCAAAGGCAGTGTGTGTATTTATCTGGCAATTTAGGGAACTATTATCAGCTGAATGTATTCAAAGCATTAAAAACTTCACAGCTAAACACAGCTATGCGTAAAGAGGGAATGGTCTACCTCTGCCTTCCCAGTGGGCTTCCCTCTAAGGTTCTGTTTATGAATGACACTAGCATGGGTCCAGCTCCTGGACAAGCTTAGTGGGTGACAGGGAGGAGATTTGCTCTTTAAGGTCAGNAGATCTGACAGCTGAATGGTGGCTCCCCACTCACTCATAGCCCTGTCCCTTGCCTTAAATGTTCCCCTGGGGAAGTTTAGAGCAGTGGTTCTCAACCTTCCTAATGCTGCGATCCTTTAATACAGTCTCTCGTGTTGTGGTGACCCACAAACATAAAATTATTTTTATCATGACTTCATAACTATAATTTTGCTACTGTTATAAATTGTAATATAAATATTTGTGTTTTCTGACAGTCTTAGGCAACCCCTGGGAAGTGACTTCAAAGAGGTTTCAACCCACAGGTTGAGAACCGCTGTTCTTGATGGGAGCTTGGAAGGGGATGTGACCATATATACATTTAAATGACAGTTATATGCTTAAAGTCAATGGGCATTTACATGACTCTGGATAGTTAGTTGGTGTTGACTGCATGGACACCAAGGTTAGATGTCTGTTTTGATGAAGTTGCTCACCCCATGCTAAAGGTAGATGTCACCACTAGGGACAGACAAGAGCCTGTCGGCTAGTCTGCTTGTGACAGTTGCAGGATCCAGAGCATAGGCATGATGGGACAGAATGTTTCTGTCTTCTTCCTCTTTGNAGAGCATTTGTACAGAAAGATAGACACTCCATAATGCTGGATGCTGGAGGTAGAGGTATTTGGGAACATATGATCATCAGAAAAACTTCGCTCTGGCAAGAACAAAGCTGTTCCTGGTGCCGAATTTGGTTTAAGAACTGAGAGGACCTGAGAGTCTCAGAGTGGAAACTCCTAGAGTGTTAGTGTCCTGGGGATGTTACATCAGAGCAAACTGGAGCAAAAATACAAGTTTCTCCAGGTGGGTGGAGAAGCTGTGCAGTCTGCACCTGGTCCTGGAATTCTTGCAGCACCTCTGAGGCTGGCGTGCTTAACTGTGCATACATGTGGCCCTGTCCTGTTTCAGTGAGACAGGGTCTCGTTATATAGCCCAGGCTGCTCTTCAACTGGGGACCATTCTGCCTCTGCTTCCTAAATGCTGGGATTACGGGCAAGCCTAGCCATCCGGGCTTCTCATCATACCCAATGCTGCAAATACTATCCCTATTTTAACTTCAATCACTGCAATATGTGGGGGTAAAGGGGAAAAGGGCTTAAATTAAACCAAATATAGTGGCCAGGAGGACCGCCCAGTGGTGCAATGTTTGCTCGGCATGCTTGAAGCTTTGGATCTGATCCCCAGACCTCAAACTCAATATAGGAACAAGGGCTACTAAATTGTCTGCACTTTTGAGTTCAACTAAGGTATTATATAATGACTAAACTACAAATGAACCACATAAAAAAATCTAATAANTTAATTCCAGTCAGAGCTAAGATAGTACTGTTTTTAACTTTTTATTTTGACAGAATTTCAGAGTTATAGCTAAGTTGCAAGAACCACACAAANTCTTCCCCTATCCCTTTCATCTAGAGGCTCCAAATGTTAACATTTTGCCACTTTTGTTCTCTCTCTTTGTTTGACTGCTTGAGAAAACTCTGCAGACACAATGGCTCTGTCCCTGTCAATTCTTCAGGGTGTGTTTCTTGAAATCAAGGACACCCTATTGCACTGGTGCAGTTTGATCACCAATCTCAGAAATGTAGTGTTAACACAGTGTAATTATTTGACCCAGAGGCCTGAGGACTGTTCGCCAATTGTCCTAACCTCGGTCTTTAGAGGAAAACAAAATCCCAGACCTCGAACTGCTGCGTTTGTTGTTTGTTGCTGCCTCTCTGTGCCCCTTTACTCTGCAGGGTTTCCCAGTCTGACTTAAAAGCAGTGTCTGTTTATTTACAAGCTACAAGAACAGATAAAAGGAGAGAATGAAAATATCATGGAGGTCCCTAGTTTTCCTTTAATCTCTATGATTAGAATTTCATACAAATAGAATTTTTAGTTGGATCTTTGGTTACCTGTTCAAAGACTACATTTCTCACACTGTCTTTAGATGTTGCCATGTGGCTTAAATCTTGGGCAATGGGAAGGAAGTAATAGAGGAAGACACCAAGGACTTCTAGATCAAGTCCTTAAGGGGAAAGAATGGACTTTCCATTTATTCTATTCCTTTATATACATGTTTTTATATATGTATGTCTGAATGCTATGTATGTATATGTATGCATGTTTGCATATGTGTGCATGTGTGTATAGGTGCACATGTGCGTGTGTGTGTGTGTGTGCCCAAGGTTGACATCAATGTCTTCTTCCATTGCTCTCTACCTTGTGTACTGAGGCAGGGTCTCTCCCCAAACTGGTAGCTTGCAGTTTCCACCAATCTGACTAACCAGCTTGCTTTGGTAATTCCCTTCTCTGTCTCCTGTGTGCTGAGATTACATGTGAGCCATNTGTCCATTGCAAGGCAAGTGCTTTACCCACTGAGCTGTCTACCAAGCCTTTGTTCCGTAATTTCAGTGTAGGATAAGGATGTGAAGGGTGGTAGCAGGCATGCAGCTTGGACCAAGGAACTAACCACTCAGTCACCATTTCTCTACACCCTCTCCACAGCTGAAGTACTTACATAACACAGTTACTAAGCTGGTCTCACACCCAGGAAAAGGATCATTAAATCATTAATTAATTAATTTTAAGCAAATATTTGCAGTTTGTTTTAACATGAGGGGAAAAAAATCCTAACTTGCATGAGACACTGTGATTTTGGGTCTCTTCTTTATAGCAACTCTACGGTAGAAAACTGACCCATACAATTGTTTAAATCGTTATTTAAGGATCTGCTCACATCCCTGGGAAAATATCTGCCAAAGCAGAACAAGAGCGTGGCACTTTACAATGTAACACTGTGGCTTACGTGTGTGGAATTTCATATTGATAATTTCCTGAGACTAGAAGATTCTCCCCCTTTATGTTCTTATTTTTTTTTTTTAAACCAAGAGAGCCTTCATCCAGTAACTGATGGAAGCAGATGCAGAGATCCATAGCCAAGCAAAGAGAGGGAAGAGGGATTATATGAGCAAGGGGCAGGGGGGTCAAGATCATGACGGGGAAATCCACAGAGACAACTGAACCAAGCTCGTTGGAACTCACGAACTATAGACCAACTGCTGTGGAACCTGCACGGGACTGAACTAGGCCCTCTGCATGTGGGAGACAGTTGTGTAGCTTGGTCTGTTTGAGGGACCCCTGGACATAGGATCAGGATCTATCCTGGTGCATGAACTGGCTTTTTGGAGCCCATTACCTATGGTCAGACACCTTGCTCACCCTTGATGCAGGGGGAGGGGCTTGGTCCTGCCTCAACTGAATGTGCAAGGCTTTGCTGACTCCTATGGGAGGCCTTACCTTTTTGGAGGAGTAGATAGGGAGTGGGCTGAGGTAGGGAGGTGGAGGGAAAAAGGAGGAGGGGTGGGAGGGGGAACTGTGATTGGTATGTAAAATGAATAAAGATTTTAAAAAAAAGTAGAGAAAGGAAAAAAGAGTCATTACATTTTCTCATTTGCATTAGTGTCAGTCAAAGTTTACTTTTTTTTGCGAAGTCACAAAGCTGTCTTTATTATGCAAATTTAGTCTTAGAGGAGATTTGGGGTTTAAAGATCTGCTCCTGCAATTTTAACATGCTGGCATCAGGTGGCAGTATAGGTATGGCCTGATAGACTTCTCTGGCTGCTTTCTTGATGACATTAGCAAGGGTCCCTACACTAAACTTTGACNGAAATGATTATCTGTTCCCATAAAAAGAATGCAAGGCAAACTGAAGAAATACACAGAAAATAGAAGTAGAAGTCTTCCAAATGTTCTTTAGCATATTGAAGCTACAATGTGGACTTTATATTAAAGGTATGTAGGGACTTTCTTCTCTCTCTCCCTCCCTCCCCCTCCCTCCCCCTTTCAGTGCTTAGTGAGGCTCAAACCCATGGCCTCGGCGAGCTCTCTACCATAGCCACCATTGTGCTCCTTTGTTCTCTCTATGGAGGTGTTTATAAAATGATATGCATATTGATACACATATCAATGTTATCCATAGATTCATTTCATAGTTTTGAGAAAATATGGTGTTGAGCAACCATGGGATGCAGCTCAGTGATAGATCTCTTGCCTAGCATGTGTGGGCCCTGGGTTCGATCTGCAGAATCCAAANCAAAAGACAGAGTGGGAACCTCCAAGTAGAATGAGTTATTTATTAATGAAATATTTATTGGGTGCTCATTCTCTATGTGATATTATTCCAGGTGTACCACACCTGGCACCACAGATATTAGGAAAAGTNGGGTTTTCCACCTCCATGGGGTTCACAGTCTTATTTATTAACACATGTTTAAAGGTATGAAAAGCAGATTAAAAAGAGATGGAAGATACTGAGGGCTGGTGAGATGGCTCAGTGGGTAAAGGTGCCTGATGCCAAACCTGGCAACCTGAGTTCAATCCCTAGGACCGACATGGTCCTCTGACCCCCACACATATATGATGGCATTCATGCCCACTCTGTTTACCCACTCATAAATAAATGTAATTTAAGCCGGGCAGTGGTGGTGCACGCCTTTAATCCCAGCACTCGGGAGGCAGAGGCAGGNGGATCTCTGTGAGTTCNAGGCCAGCCTGGGCTACNGAGTGAGTTCCAGAAAAGGCACAAAGCTACACAGAGAAACCCTGTCTCGAAAAACAAAGCAAAATAAAAAAAAATGTAATTTAAAAAATTAAAGTATTGATATTGCCATTTTCTTTTAATGATATGACTCACTGAGCTTTGTATTACACCCTTGGTCCTCATTAAAAAAAAAAGGAAAGAAAAGAAAAGGAAAGAAAAGAAAAGAAAAAAAATATTTAAAGCATTAGACTGAAATTCAGCTCCATTGTGGCTCTGATCCCAAAATGGGAAACTTTCTGGAAACAGAAAATCTACTTATAACAGAAAACATTTTCAGTGACATTGTAGCCTGAGGGTAGGACAAATCTCCCTACATCTTTTTAATAAGTAAGTTTGTNTAGGCCTNACAGCTATGCTAGAAAATATTGCTTCTCTCTTCATCCTACAAACNAGAAAACTGACACACAGGAAAGATTGACAACTGGCCCCCAGGCCACACTAATAAGAGACNGCCACGACTCANACCCAATGACTGGACTCTAGGTTTCATGCTTTTAGCTATCCACTANTGGCCTTATTGTGGGGTGGGGTGTCTGTGACAGGAAACATATCAGTCATTCTGGAATTCCATCTCAATTCAGCTTAATTTTTTTTCATTGTTGGCAAATAATGCCTGTAAATAGCCAGGAAATTCACAAATTGGTGCTTATTTTGTTTTTTTAACATCTTTACTCAGAGAACTTGAGGAACCACAAGATCGTGAATTACTACGACTTATTTAGGGTATTTGTGGGACTGGTGTAATGTGAATGGGGGGGTGGTTTAGGGTATGCATTTCAGCTGTTCACTCTTGCCCTACTCTGGGACCAGGCATTCATATAATAGGAAATGTGTCAGTCCACTTCTATTGTTGTTGGATATAACACAATACCCAGTAAGAGACAATGAATAAAGAAGTTTAGTTATCTCACAGGTTTAGAGGCCCAAGAACATGACACTAATGTTTCTGGTCCAACAGCATAGCAGATGACATCATGGTATGTACANGTACAAGACAAATAGATCGCATGGAATCAGGAAACCAGGGAGAACCAGATGCCAGGTGTCTTAGTTAGGGCTTCTACTGCTGTGAAGAGACACCATAACCATGGGAGCTCTTATAAACAAAACATTTAATTGGGGTGGCTTGCTTACAGTTCAGAGGTTCAGTCNATTATCATCCTGACAGGGAGCATGGCGGCATGCAGGCAGACGTGGTGCTGGAGTAGTAGCTGAGAGTTCTACATCTTGTAGGCAACAGGAAGTCAGCTGACACACTGAACGGTATCCTGAGCATAGGAATCCTCAAAGCCCACCCCCACAGTGACACACTTCCTCCAGCAAGGCCACACCCACTTCAACAAAGCCACACCTCCCACTAGTGCCACTTCCTATGAGATTATGGGGGCCAATTACAGTCAAACTAGCATACCAGGACTGACTGACTGACTGACTGACTGACTTCCTTCCTTCCTTCCTTCCTTCCTTCCTTCCTTCCTTCCT
>LZPO01107543.1:1322454-1349635 GCA_001675575.1 Neotoma lepida
ACACACACACACACACACACACACACACACACACACACTACAAAAGAAAACCAGAGCCTCTTGACTTTTTATAAACCTTCAGCAGGTTTCCTCACATCTTTCTGTATAACTTTTGTTTGCCACCTTTGTGATGTCATTCTTTTCCTCTGGGTATTGCTAATGATCTCATTTATTTAAAAACAACAGGAAGGTGCATATATATTTGCACATGTGTACATGACTATCATGTGTTTATATGTGCATGTATATTTGGGATGTATGCATCTCACTCCCATCTGGTTTATTCTGTGGGTCCTATGCCTTTAATGGTGATTCTTTAACCNATGCCAAAGACACCCAGGGGACAGGAGAGCCCAGAAGGAGGGCTTGGTGAGAGACCGATGGAAAGCAAACTCCTTGGGAGATAAAACTCATGCAGCACACAGGGGTGCTTTGTTCCATTAATTTTTATTGGGAGAGGCACANCCCCCACTGCTTTATCCTGCCTCTCCCTCAGGCACAAAGCCAACTGTGTGTTCTCCTACTGACATCTCTGCAAATAGCTGGGGAAGGATGGGGCAAGGTTGAGATTGCTGCATCCAATATGGAAGCCACAGCCTGAAAGCTTTGCCTTGCTCCTGTTGGTTCTGGGTCTCTTGCTATTGTGTGAGGGCCGTCTGGATTTTATTTTTAATCAGACTGAACATCTAAAGTCTGATATACAGAGANAAGAGGAAGCCATCTGAGGTGAAGATCTGCCATTCTCAGTGAACCACCAAGTGTCCCAGGTGCAGGACACTTTACCATTTGGGGACTGTAGTGGTAGTAGGTGAGTTACCTAAGGAGCACCTGAGATGCCTGAACAGTCTTTAGATAGACTAAGACAGAGACCACTGCCTCCTTCATTGCCTATGAACTAGTCTACAAAAGGGCACTGTCTTGGAATTCAGTCAAATTTTCCCGGAACCCAGTGATGGTTCCACACATCCCCCTGGTGGCTTGCTGGCTTCCTATGGCAGGGACCCAAGAGCTGATTTGTATTCCCAGTGACTTGCACTCCAGCCAGCATGGAGTAATGCCTTCCACCCTTACCGGCTGCTTCATCACTGCCCTGCAAGACATCCATCTCCGTTTCCTGTTCTTCTCCCTCTGCTCCAATCAACACGATTGCTGCTTGCTGGTGTTTGAATACTACAGCATTTGGTTGGATGTTCCATGTCTGGAACGCCTTTCCCCAGGGAGCTCAGAGACAACTCACTCAGCATCTCTACCTAAATCTCACTTCTTGGCTGGGTGTGGTGCCGCACGCTTTTAATCCCAGCACTCGGGAAGCAGAGGCAGGCAGATCTCAGTGAGTTCGAGGCCAGCCTGGCCTACAAAGCAAATTCCAGGACAGCCACAGAGAAACCTTGTCTTGAAAAACCAAAAAAAAAGCTCACTTCTTATCCACAATGCCTATGCCAAGCTACAGTTGTCCTTATCCCCTACACACACACATACACACACACACACACACACACACACACACACACACACACACACACACTCACGATTGGGCATTCTTTGCTTGCTTTTCCTCCCCAGCATCTATTGGCTTCCAGAACACTGTAATTTATTTTTCCATCATGTCTTCCTGTTGTTCATTGTTTACTCACAGCTACCCCCCTGTCATTGAAAAAGTAAGCCCTTCGGAGGCNGTCATCCTGGCCTGCTTTGTTCACTGACTTAACCTTAGCCCTCACAGGGGCTTTACACTAGCTTTCTGTTGATGTTTGCTGGACAATGTTTCATGAGGAAATTGCTTGGAGGTCTTTCACATGTTTGCACATCAGGCGAAGGCAACTTCCAGTCAAGTTAGAGTTGACTGGAAAGAAGAATTCCTCAAATGACTTCAGGAGCNTTCCCGCACNGTTCACNAGGTGTGCTAATAATGCTGACTGACACAAGACACAGGCGGATGTGAATCCTAGCCATTGTCTGCTGTTCTATAGAAGCCACATGACTTGTACTCNGGCTTCACAGTGAGGCTTTAGGCAAAGCAAAGCTGATGTCTTTGGAAGGCCTGAGGGGATGTGTTGAAAATCCCGAAATTGGCAAACGACTTCGAGAGGAATCTCTCATCACGAATTGTGATTGCTAGTCTTTTCCTCTCCATCTCAAGGAGTTCCTTCTACATACAAGCTACTCTTGGGATCCACAAGAGGAAAACCAAGGCACAATGGCTGGAATGACATGCAGAAGTGGGGACCACAGGGATTCTAGGCTTGCCATGAGGTGACCATGAGGCTTACCTGAACTCGAGTGGCATTTTTACTGCCTGTGTGTGGGATTCCAGAGTGAGCGAGGTGGTGCTGGTGGTAGAGATTCTGCTATTTGTTATTTAATTTATCATTGCATAAACAACACCAGCAGCATCAACAGCATCAATTCACATGGAGAGCACTGGCTAAGATGTCAGTGTGGACTGTGGACGATGCTGCTTTCAGCCAGTCTGGTTTGTCTGAGCTCTTTGTGTGTGTGTGTGTGGGGGGGGTGTTCTTTAGCAGAGGGATACTCTTTCTTTTGTGAAAGGGTCTCCTTTTGTATCCAAGACTGGCTCTGAACCCCCAGTCCACCTGCCTCGCCCCCCTCCCCCAAGGGTTGTGACAAGCATATGCCATCACACTCAGCTTCAGAGGTAATGGCAGCGATCATTGGAACTTGGAAGGATGGACAGCTGGCATCTCATAGGTAGAGATCGGAATGCTGCCAAACATCTACAATACACAAAGTATCCCTAGAACCAAACACGATCTGGTCTAAATATCGGGGTGCCGAGCAAACTTGAGAAACCTTGCTCCCAAGCATGGCAGGAATGAACAACCGTTTCTGTCGTCATTTTCTCCTTGTTTTTTTCTGAATCCCTAGTCTCCCCTCCCCACTAGAAGGAGCAGAGAGAAGACTGGAAATCTCTCTTTAGAATGTTTCTTAGGAATTAATTGGCGGAGGGAACAAGGAGTTCCAGCCTCCCACGTCTGTCAGCTTCACCACCTGCTGCAGCATCAATTATGTCTCGGCCCACACCACACCCGAAGGTGGAGAGCTGCTGCGTGCTACTGTTGGTGTGGGTCTGAAGCCTTTGGACACCTCCCATGAACCAGGGATGAGAGATGAACAACCGAGTGGGAGGGCCAGGACTCCATGTTGTCAGTTGCCTGGGAGCCCAGGGCGTTGTGTAACCCAAATGAACTCCTGGATCTAATCTCTGCCTCTGACAGCTCTCCCTGGTATTGCAAGAATGCCTGAGGATATTTGTTCTAACTCATCCAATTGGTATTGAAATACTTTCCAAATGAAGAATGATGCTATCAGCTACTACTCCGAAAATCAGCATATGCCTGCCGTTTGCCTCTCTCACCAAGGAAGCCCACTTACACCNTCTCTTACACACAATGCTTTCCAGTTCTCAGAGAACTATTAGTAATGGTCTCCCCCTCTCTTTCCCTCATACAGTTTTTAATTGAGTATTAGAGCTGAAAAAGAATAACTAACTTTAGAGAGAATTTATTCTGCAGTATTGGTCAGTAGAAGAGGAAGCAGAGACCCTTAAAGCAAGTGAGATTATTTTCCAAACTCCAGAATGGTTAGTAGGAGAGCAGAACTGAAGCCNCAAGGTGGCAGAATCCTAGCTATGTGCTCTTTTTTGTTCACCAAGGATGAACTAAACTATCAGCTGGTAGGATAGANGTTTCCTTTATTTAGATAAAACTTACATTGCAGAATGCCAAATGTATAGATCTGAGTAAGCAAGGCAACAGTTCACATTATAGACAGTAGGCTCCATCAGNGCTTCTGCTGGAGAAAGCTATGCCTTTGTCTAAAGGACTTCATTCGGCTGTCTGGCTTTCCTTTTAGCTCCGAGGAATCTAGGTTTAGATGTCACAGCAGGCTCTTCTTCCTCAACAAGTCTGTAGATCCTGGTGTTCCTTGAGGTTCCTTTGGAACTCTCCCCCTTTTCCTTATGTGCCTTCTCCATAGGTGACCTCAGGTGCCTTCTCTCTCCATAGGTGACCTCAGGGCTCTTTTGTAATGAGTTGCTGTCCAGACTGTGTCTCTTTGATGATGCATGCCTGATGGGAATATCTTTCTGTACACTATGAATATGTGTTGCTCTGATTGCTTGATAAATAAAGCCATCTGGCCTATGGCAAGGCAGCTTAGAGGCAGGTGGGAAATCCAAACAGATAGACAGAAAGAAGGAGAGACAGGGAGANGCCATCCCGCCGTCCAGAGAGAAACATGTAATGGCACACAGCTCAAGCCATGAAATACACGGCCACATATGGATTTATAAAAATGGGTTAATTTAAGATGTAAGAACTAGCTAATAAAAATCCTGAGCCATTAGGCCATAAGTTTGTAAATGATATAAGCCTCTGTATGTTTACTTGGGTCAGAGCGACTGCAGGACCACAGGGCTGGGGTGGACTGCATTGGGCCTGGTGGGACCAGGCAGGACAAACAAACGTTCTCCTACAAATGGTGCCCATACGTGGTGACAAGAGTTTCCACCTAAAACCTAAAAAACTTAATAAGAGATTCTAAAACGGAGCCCAAAATAGGTTCCTGCTTCATGTCTCATGCAGGCTGCGAGACGCCACAACATTAGGGCTTGAGTGCAGCGTGGTGGATTCCCACCAGCAACACATTGGATTCCCACCCGCTACACATTGGTGTCTCCAGGCCTGACTGACTTGGCTTTTCCTAGTTAAAAAAAAAGAAAGAAAGAAAAAAGAGGTTTCTGGGCTACACACTGCTTTGATGGAGGCATACACCACCTGCTTCCAAGACTTGCCAGTACACATGGCCAGAGCTAGAGATAAATTACCTCTGCCATGTTGAAAAGCTCAAGTGGGCGGAGTCAGCAGCCAGGGCTGCGACTTCAATCTTAGCCACGCAGTTTAACAGTTTAAAATCTCTCATGGTCAAAAAAGGATTATAGAGTCACAATAACACAGATTCAGATGTAATAAGACTTTGAATGGTTTACAATGTGTGTAAAAATGTATGTAGGCTTCAAAAATATATAATCAGTTATATAAAAAAATAAAAAGTTTAAAAAAATAAAGTCTTTAAAGAAACAGTAAAAGTAATATAATAAGCCACGTAATAATAGATATTACACAAAAAATCTAGATTGTATTGTCTTTGAGATTTTTAACTACAAAAAGACATTTGATTGTAAAGACTGATAAATTAAACCAATATGTATATTTTAAAGGTATCTTTAAAATTTGGATCTAAGGATATGTTGCCTTAAAAAGGAGACTCTGCTTTTGTTTCCACAGAGAACAAGAGGTTATTGATTTGTTCCAGGTTAAGATGGATCAGATTTAATCAAGCCAGACCTCCTGAACCTTAACAGATGGTANCTATCAACAAAGGTTATAGCTGGTCTTCCCAGGACTTAAACATTATCTCAAATTTTCTCAGNATCCCCACAAAATACAGCACCCCCCTTTATCAACAGGAAGTAGCCTTAAAAACTATGCCCACATTCCCCAAAAATAGATTATGGATGTTCGTCCTTGTTTAGGTTGTTGCTTACAAATTGTTATTGGTNATAGTCAATATNTTTCTAAAAAAATCTCTCTTCAGCCTGGTGTGTCTGTGTGGAGTGAGTCTAGGGCTTGGCTGGTGNGAAAAGCAAGGCTGAGGCTGGTTGTTGACTATCCACTTTGTGGGCTTGATATCTCCTTGGGTAAGAGTCTCATCTCCTTTCCCAGGTCCTGAGTTCTGCCAAGCTCTGTGCTTTCTCAAGACTTATCACAGCACCCAACAACAGAACGAATGAGGAAGGGGACTTCAGAGGGACTGTGTTCCCATGAAATGCTTCCAGCATGACCAGACAATGAATCCAATTATCAACTATAGTTATTTATCATCTGGCCAGGAGACTCTCAGTCTTGGCTGTACAGTAGAGGCTTTTTATAGCCAAAGAAGATGAGTCCTCCTTCTAGACTTCCTGAACCAAGATGCCAGGATGATGTAGGAAGAGGTTTTGTTGTTTGCCTGTCTGAAAAACCAATAGCTTGTAAGTAATCAACTAGTTGATGTGTTTTTCCACGAGAGCACATCTTTAGCCTTCAGTAGGAAAATAGGGTCATTCTTGTAGTCACTAATTTAGTACCAGTGTCANAACAACAAGTGACTGCTGTGTGACAAGAGTAATTACTCTGCCTACAACCTGAACCCAAGTCATAGATATTTTTTGCTAGATTTCAAAATGTGTATGTGTGAATGGTGCATTTTTGCTGATCTACTAATANGTGTGTATCTTGGATACCCACTTCATTCATTACTAAAAACAGAAGAATGATTTGTTTAACTGCATTAGAGTTGGGGAACACAGCAATGAACAAAATAGATAAACATCCCTGACCTCACAGAATTCAGTCCTTGGAGGAGACAGCCAATAAGATAGATGAGTAAGATTTAGGACAGGTCCAGATGGCAACAGGGCTATGGTAGTTATCTATTGCTGTATAACCNATTTCCCCCAAATGGAAAGGCTTAAAATAATAACATATTTGTTCATAGCTTCTGTGGGTCATAAGTCAGAGAGTAGCTTAGCTGGGTGTGTGTGGTTCAGNCTCTGTTATGAGATTAAGTAAAACTATTGAAACTGGGTCTGTGTCAGATGGCTTCCTGGGGCTGGAGGACGCTTTTGCAGGATGCCCACATTGTTCTTCCCATGCTGGCTTCCAAACACAAGGAAACTTTCTATGACAGTAGTCATTTCTGCACATTTTATTTGTTAAGAAGAGTCTTAAATTTGAGTAAAGTTTGCATTTGCAAGAAGAGCTCTTTTTAAATCACACAAAGGCTAGGGGAATATAATCCAGCAGAGAGACAAGGAACAAATAGCTGGTGAAGGGTGGTTGTCATTGTTGTCAGGGTGGCAAGAAGAGACTTTACCAAGAAGGTCAGACTGCAGTGGAAGTTTGGGGAGGCTGATGTGGTCCATGCTGGCTGAAGAATAGCAGGTTAAGTCAGGAAGGCAGCTAGGGGTCGTGGGAAGACACGGGGCAGGTCTTCAAAACTATGGTTAGGACTTTGGCTTTTCCTTTGAGGGAAATAGGAGTTAATAGAAGCCTTTTGAGGCTGATAATTTTATGTTCCATGGAGTATGAGATGTAGAGAGCAAAGTAAAACCAGGGANACCAGTCAGTGGTTCTTGGGGTAATCAGGAAAGCTCGGACTTGGTGTCTGTATGCACATAGAGAGACATGGTGGGTAGTAGCTGATTTGGACTGTAGGTGGGGCTTTAAGATTTGGTGATAAATTGGATATGGGGTGTGAGAATATAAAGGAAAAAATTAAGGATCACTGCAAGGGTTGGACAAGTGAAAGAATACAGTTGGTGTATGCTGTGATGCTGAGGGAGTACCTTATGTCTCTAGAAGCTGNAAGTACAGAACAATGCAAGCATCTTCAGTGAAGNTGGGCGTGTTTTCTTGAATACCTATAAACCAGAAAACAGACTCTAAACAAGCATTGGCTTCTCCTTCTATTTATTTATTTTTTCTATTATCATCCAAAAAATTTAGAAAAGGATGTGGGCCACAGAGTTGTCACTGGCCATGATTGCTGGTGACCTAAAAGAGTGCCAAGGATAATTCCTAACAGTGCCTATAAATGATAATGTCTGACACTAGAGAGCGAGTGCGTAGCTTGAAAGAGGGACTAGAAAGTGACCTCTTGCATGAAAAAAGTAGAGATGTAAAAAAGAAATCTCTGCCAGACTGCTCTCTGTGCCGAAGTAGGAAGGTCTTGGTCATTCAGTCAAATATTTTCCTTTCAAATACTTGAAAATTAATTGATTTACCCATTCATGCTACAATTACTTATTAATTGCCTGATACGCTCTAGGTGTGTGGTACTTAGTTTTAAATGTCAATTTATCACAACCTGTAAAGAGAGCCGAAATGAGGGATTGCTTAGGTAAGGCTGGCTTATGCGCATGTCTGTCNGGGGCCGTCTTGATAGTTGGTATAGGAAGACTCAGCCCATTGTGGGTGGCACCATTCCCTGGGTTGGCAGGTAGAGGTGTGTGTGTGTGTGTGTGTGTGTGTGTGTGTGTGTGTGTATTGTATAGGAGAGGAGAAAGCCAGATGAAACAAGTAGCTCCACCATGGCTTCCCTGCTATGATGGACCATAACATAAAATTGTAAGCTGAATGCCACCTTCTCGCCTTTTCCGTACAGCTGCTTTTGGTCAGGCTATTTTATCACAGCGACAGAAGTGAAGCTAGGACAATGTGCCATTCAAGATTCTGAGTGGAGGCAGAAGTCAAATTAGGTTGAACCATATGAAACTGCTGATTTTGACCACTTGGGGTCTACCAAAATGCTACTTTCACGTTGTTCAAGATTCTATTCTATGAAAAATGTATGCGCAGGCTGCTTGCTCTCTGTGCCACTGATGCGTGCACTCATGCCCGGTGCGGGAAAGTCCGTAAGTGTCTGAAAGTCCGTTCACCTTCGGTCTCTAACCCTGCCTCCCCTGCTTAACAACATCATTGTTCTTATTTTTGTCTTAATCCCTGCCACACCTGCCTCTTTTGATTTCAGCTCCCTTCCTTCTTTTCCTGTCCTCTGTGTAAAGGGAACACAGCCNTTTCCCGTCACCTCTGTGCCTGGTGTCCCTTCATGTACTTGAATCTCTCTGGAAGGTCAGATTATGAGGTATGGCTCTGCCTGAGGAGGTACTTGATTACATCAAATCTCAGCTGGTTAGGATATCAGCGCAGAGCATTGAGGTCCAGTCCGAGCCAGCTGAGCCAGTTATAAAGTGTGACTGTGGGCCCCAGCTGTGTGGATCTGGCAGGACTATGCTGTCTTGCACGTAACATTTGTGACAAGCTTAAGCTGCTGGTAATAGTGTCTCAGCCTTGAGGGCAGCTTTAGCCAAGGCCAGTTCCTACTGACGACCGTTCTTTTGATAATGCTCTTCAATTTCTTACTTCAGAACCGAAGGCCTGTGGACCAACCAAACTGTCTCTAGGTACCCAGGCAATTTTGCTTAAGATCACCTCAAGAAGTGATGTGTTTTTTTCCTTCCCTGAATTCACCTGCGTTTTTTATTTTTTTATTCCAATACAACATATGCTCAGCTCTGCACTGCTCAGAGACATAACATCTTATCACTCTGCTGGGAAGTTACTCTCCCCCTGTTCCGTAGCTTCCTTCATGCACTACAACTTCATTTTGCATTATCTTTTTCTAGACAACAACATTCTCAGAGGTTTTCCTGAGTTAAGTAACACAATTACTAGAATAGCTGCAGGATGTGTCCGGACTGGAACACAATGATTGTGCTGTGGGAAACAAGGAGGCCATTATTTTTGCTGTCTTACTTAATTAGTATTACACACAGCATGACTTGGGTCTGATCCATACCCAGTTTATTGGGGAGAAACACTATGAGGTAGAAAGAATGTGTGTAGATATTGAAAAGGGGATTTTTTTTGTTGNGGGGGGCAGCATACATAGCTAGATGAACAGAGAGAACATTACCCAGCACCTGCATTCTCAGAGACTCATCTGATTGCCTCAAAACCCATTAAACTGTATTTTCCCNCTTTCTTTATTACATTTGGCTACGGGAGCAGTGGCTGACTCTTACAACCTCTATTGTTTGATTGCATCCATTGCTTCTCAAAAATCTGGGTCCCTGAGTCCAGTTCCAACTCCAAATGGAATTGGTGCAAAGGGAAGGATGGAGATGGCAGGTCCTTGCCAGGCAGGGAATGAACTCCATTCCAAGCGCATCTCCCTTTAATGAGTATCCTGATGTGGCTCTCATTCCTCCGCAAGTACCAGGCTGCATCCGGAGTGATGGCTGTACTTGATGGATAATTTATGCAAACAGAACACAAACAAGAAGTCATTAAGCCACCCAACAAGGGTCCTTGACTTTTGCAAAACCAAACAGTTATTCTGATCCTGATGAGTTTAATTTTACTTTTGGTTGAGTACCGATGAATACATTATATTTAAAATAAATATAATATTATCAATATTCATGATCAAANGGAATGTCATTTGGTGTTTGGTGTTTTTTTTTAAAGTTATATGCAGAGCTTGATGCTCATAGAATCACAAAATGTGCATATTTAGAGCTTTAATCCTACGTTAAGTCTGTTTTTGATGCATCCTAGGATAGCCAGAACAGGAGGGGGAGGGTAATGCTTTATTTGCATATCTGTAACAACTTGATTTCCCCCTTGTTTTCTATCTTCATATAGAATATATTTGAATGTGAATTTGAGAATTGGATGCAAGAAAACTATAACCCATTGGACAGCAGAAAGAAAATTGTTGCTGAATGCGATTTGGCTAGCTAGTGATTAAAAGTTACTTATAAGGAAATTAAAATATAGGGAAAAAAAGGCACAATGCCTTTGTTGTAATTCAAGGACCATGTAGGTGTACAATATTTGGATGTCAGTTTACATAATATGCTGTGTTTTCCCATGCTTTCCAGATGCCTGGCAGTTTATTTTAGTAATTTTAATTTTATTAGAACAGCATCCTATGACTTGGTTGCTGTTCTAGAAGCATTCACGTGAAAATCATTAAAGCCTAAATGATCCTGGCAGGTAATCTCACCATCTTTTCATCTTCTATCCCCAGGAAGGTGGCCTCTGTTGATTGTTTAAAAGAAAAGGAACACCATTACCNTAGATACAAATAAAATGCTGCACCCCAGTCCTTTCCCAGAAGAAGGGGGACCTGCAAGTCTGGGGAGTGAAAGCCTCCGTGGGAAGGACATTAGCCCCCAAGATCAGCTGTAAAACAGGAAGAACCCTCAGGGCTCTTCAGCCTTGGTCAACCCCAGAGCAGACAAGGCCTTCACCACCTGTGANGGGCAAGCCTCCCTGACCCACAGCTAGGGCAGGTGTGCCTCCTACAGCCACTTCCTCTGCCACTTGAGAGGGACATAAGAGGCAGGAGAAGCTGGCAGCTCAGACCCTCATTTAGGAGGGGGCTCTCCCATGGATGCCTGTGAAAGGTAGAGGAAAGGGGAGTGAGGGAGGACTGTAGTGATGAGGGAAGGCAAACCATCACCTCCAAAATTCTCCCCAGGGGAAGGGATAAAGGAGAGTACTAGTAATANACAGTCTAGAGGTGGAACAGATTTCCAAGAATAGACTGGGCAATGGATAGGGCTTCTCATGAGGCATCAAACAGCAGCAATGCCTGATGGCTGTAGATGGCTTGGATCACTAAGGACTATCTCTAATTTAGGAGAAGGGATGCCAGTAGCTACACCCTGAGCTTCTAGCTGATGCTAAGTATCTTATTCATAACATNTCTTAGAGACACTATTCAAAATACTGTATTCAGATTCTGTGTCTAGACTTGATAACTCTTGTGAGTGAGTTTAAATCTTTAACCAAAGTCTCAAAGTAGTTAGGATATAGATAGCTGGGACCATGCATTGAGAATCATTGTCTTATTAAACTACTGACTGATATTTGAGTCAAAGATCTCATAGCTTCAGAATTATCTCCAATCTACCACTTTAAAGACATTTTTCATTTAACTTATGAGTCTCTGGGGAGAGCTAACATTCCTGGGCCATCCTCTCTGCTAGTTTCTCTTTTCTCTTTGTGTCTTAAGCCTTCATATGAGGGTTGGAGGGAGCAGGAATGGAGAATGTCTCTTTACTTTGGCTCTNAATTGCCATTAAGACTTTGCTGTAACAATTGGTGCTCCCTGACCCTGAATCTAGAGGCAAGAATCTCAGATGGAAGGAAAGGACCCTTGCCTTCTCCATTAAGAGAGAGGAATAATGTACTACTAGGAATAAGTTAATGGATTAGGTAGAAAAAAAATAGGTCTACCTGGAGGATGNAGATGCAATGTTTGATCTTAAACTCATGGTCTGAGGTGCTATGCCTGTCTACTTATNTGGCAANGTATTACTTCATCTCTGCTGCCATTGCTTATGACTGTGGCTAGGTTTCCTGGGCTTTCTCTGCAAATGCGTTCTGAGTGTGTTTGATCAATGAGAATTTTTCTGGGGCTTCCTTTCTACCNCTTGCAAAAGATTGAAAATTAAGTTGGGATCAGGGAGAAGCAGGCATTTCTAGCTTTCCTTTTCGGGGTTCAGGGTTCTAGCTCGCCATGGCCTCTCTGTCATCAATAGTGTCAACCCTTGCCAGACAGCTTGTGAAATGGAGGCTCATCACCCTCTCTCCCTGTGCCCTTTGAAGGGAAGGATAGTGNTCCCTTCCTGCTGCTACTTATCCCCTGGGTTTCTCTGCCTGTTTTGTTTCTTACCTTTTCAGTTATTGATGCAACCGGTTTCATAACTGAATTTATTTGGTTGAAGTACTGAGAGATGGGAGAGTCCTTCTTTACTGTGGGGGCTCTGCCTGGAGGATTTGCTGGGCATGGGTGGGTGTTTCATTTTGTGGAACTTGAGGGGTGGTGTATGCGGTTAATGGATCTGGACTCACAATACTGAGGTTTGAGTTCTGACCCTAGACAAATCCCTTTTTTGGATGCTCTTTCTTTGGTGGTGAAACTCCAATGGATACACTACACCAACTCTAGCTTNTCTCTTTGTCCCTGTGGTAGCTCTTCTCACAAATGGAATAGGACTTAGACCAGTGGTTCTCAACCTGTGGGTCACAACCTCTTTGACAAACCTCTGTCTCCAAACATGTTCATATTATGATTCCTAACAGTAGCAAAATTACAGTTATGAAGTAGCAACAAAATAATTGCATGGTTGGGGGTCACCACAACATGAGGGACTGTATTAAAGGGTCACAGCATTAGGAAAGCTGCGAGCCACTGATTCAATGTTTAATAGACTAATTGAAGGCAGCAGAAATATCATGTATGATCTGTCTCGTGTTATGACTTATTTTAATTACTCATCATAAATGCTCCCCATATATAAATACTCATTATAAATATAAGCACTCTTTTATGCTGAGCCCAGGCGCAGCTTCACCAATGTTTTTCAACATAATGATCCTGGCAAGGGATAAGATTTGGCAAGCAAGTCAAAACCCATTTTCCACCCATGATTCCAAGTCTTAACTTCTCTTTTAAACCCAAAGAAAAAAGCCCCAGAGGCAAAAATTCATGTCAGATGCATAGGAGTATACTTCCATGCCTTAGAATGATGCTGGCAGGTCATCGTGCTCTTTTTCCATAGGTATGTGTACACTCATACATATGTACACATATATGCATGAAAGTATATTTCTACTTTTAGGTTGTGTTGTGTATCTATTGTGTGAGTATGTATACATATGTATATGTAATTATCTTTGGATATGAATACTATAGATAGGTGCATACATCTGTACTTAAGCTTATAGAAATTTGTCCAGGAAAGGCAGCTGAAGGTTTGCCTACCCTAATATTTTAATTTTAAGGATGGGGAAAGTGAACTTCATTTTCTGAATCCAAGGCTAACTGTGAAAGTTCTATGGCAAAGTTGAAGAAAAAAATTCATCTTGAACTTTTAGTAGNTACTTGTTTTGGTTGGCAAAAGGCCATAACCCATACACATGCTAGGTTTGAACGTCTATTTGGGTGATTAACACAACGATCAACTTTTTCTTTTCCACTCATGGAGTTTGAAAATGGAAAAATGAGCCTGCCAGTTGTCATGAAAGACAGAGGGAATAAGAAATCCATGGGTGATGTTTAATTTCTCTTAAATTGTGCCTCTCTGGAGTCTGATGAAATCAGCTTGTGTTGGTTCGACTTGTGTCCTACCCTTCTCGGGCCTGAGTAGGGCCTTAGAAAACCAAAGATGGCATACAAACAGCAAGCTCTGAGATTTTACTTAGCTGCTTGTAGTCTTGTCTATCTGCTGATTTTTAAAAGTCATAAACACACGATGGCTCTAGCAGCGATTTCTGTAGACTTCCCATCCACCGTAAAAATGAAAGTGTTTGAAATAAGGAGCAGAACAGTTGATTTGTTTGGTGACATTTCCCAGGGACAGTCCATGGCAGGATGGATGTGGTCCAGATGTTGGTAAGTATAAAGGAAGAGCTTCTTGGAAACCAAGGTCCAGATTTTTCCCTGAAGCTGTGTCCGGTTGGTTACTTGTACTCCATATGTTCTCTCGAATTTACCCCTCTGCTATGTCAATTAAAGGCTTCGTAGCTTTCCCTTCTCTTTGTCATTATTGTTACATTTTGGCTCTCTCTGTCTTGAAGCACTTTCATTTAAATGCTTGTTGTTCACAGTGTAGAGCAGCTCCTGAGCCATGCCCACCGGAGGGCCATCAGCTTCATTGTCTGATTTTATGAGCTGGTATGAGAGGCAGACATTGCTAGGAGGTAAACGCGTCCTTTGAAATGCCGCTCTTTGCTTTGCGACAAGCTAGAGAAGAAAAAGCCTGTGATGGATTTGTTCAGGTACTGTGATGGGAGAGAAGCCGGGATGGGGGGGACTTTTTGGCAGGGCTCTGGCTTTCCCCTTCTTCTTCGAGGTTAACTTCCAGGAAAGGAACACTCCTGACAAGAGTTCCCACAGACCTCCTTTATGTACTCAGCCCAATAGAAGTTTTGGCCACTAGTGGCTGTGCCTCAGAAAGTAATCCAGACCGAAGGTAAACCCCAGAAACTCGGGGCCTCTGTAGGAGCTCTTTGGCCAAGCAGCTCCAATTATCATGACCTCCTCACCACACATATTGGTCCTCATTCTGAGAGTCCATTTGGCCCTCTATGTATTGATCATGATCTCACCCATGGACCAGTTTAATAGTTACTTGCCTCGAGGGGAAGAAAAAGTGGCACCCTTGGTTAAAGAAGACACACTCTGCATAGCCCGTGTTCACATATACTTTGGCTGTTGCCGTGTATGTTATGTCTCTGGAAATGGGACCAGCACAGGGAGACATAGTGATGACGTGAGCATGGATGTGCTCACACACCACGCAGATGTGAGCATTCCTTTTACTGAGCTCCCGACCTGTTTTGTCTTTTAAGGTGACTGCTAGCAATTCCCTCCCTTCTCTTACACACAGGTTTGGNCAGACTCCACAGACCTGATTTCTCATAATACCTCAAGAACAATCTCATTCTCCCTTTACTTCCACTCACCAGGCCTTTCAGGGTTTCAGAACTGTCTGAACACATGCATCTTGGAGGTCTACCTTTAGAAGCTGAGGATGCCTTGGATCCATGCTATGGAAGTTCTGTATCTTCTGTCAGTCTTGGTTCAAGTGGANGCACCATTGAACAATCAAACCACGTGACCCAACTTTTGGACAGATCCTTGGCCCTGAGCTTGGCTGACTCTCAGACCCCACAGTAGTCTCCCAACTTATCTCTTGCAACAACCTTCGTAAAGCCAGGCTGACTGCTGTGTTCCTTCTGTCTCCCTCACTTTCTGAGGCCCCTCTGTGCACAGTTCTGNTACCCCCAGGAACTCCACTACAGCTTCCCAAGGGGATTCCTCTGTATTCAGGCCTCAACTCAGCAACATCTGGCTTTATTTTCCCCTCTGTTCCTTTCCCACAGATGGGACTCTTCTGGGGCCCCTCCTCAGGGTATGAGCAATGAGCTCACGTCAGGTGCAGCTATTTGCTTGGCTTGCAGACTCACTAAGTAGCTAATCTGTTAAACTCATGATATCCGAGGTGTTAACAGTTGATAAAAACTTGATAGGTTTTGCCTTCCAGATGACAGTAACATTTTAATAGGAGACCTTGTTACTTTTACCTCAAATATAGAGGGAAAAGAGACTGATACTTCAGTGGCATAATTACAGCGAGTAGACAGTGTTTGGTGGGGACAGTGGGGGTGGGTGGGTTAGTGAACACAAGATCTCTTCAGATCCAGGATACATGTGGAGCTGTATGAAGCATTCATTTACTGCAATATGTGTTGTGTCTTAATTCATACAAGCATTTCAGCACTGTAGGTGAATGGTTATGGTAAGACTCAGACTGTCTGTGTCTATATGAGACCCAGAGCTATAGCCTTCATCTGACCTAGCTGTGTTGTTTGTCTTTCCATAATTGTTAAGAAACAAAATAACAAGCGCTAACTTGCTTATAGTTTATGCCAAGGAACTTTGCTCTTTGCTCGTTTTCTTTCTCCACAAGTCCCCCCCCCCAGCCCCCCAACAGGCAATTTGACCCCATTTTGCACACAAAGAAACTAAGGCTTAGAAAAAGCAGTGTGACTTGTTTTGGGTCACATGACAAGAGGCAGGAATGTAGGCTTTACACGTTGTGCCCTAATGCGAATGGAGAGTGAACTCTGTTTCGGAGCCCCGCCCCGCCCCGCCCCCACATCTTTTTCAAATGTAAACCCAAGACTTTGTGAGTTACTCAAGTTTGTTTAGTGCTTACAGAACAGCAGGCAAATAGCATGAGGCTCTTCTACCCAACTACACCTGCTGGGCCCCTCTTTAGCCCCTTCTTCTCATTTTGCTTTCTTTGTCTCCAGCTTGTACCTTCTCTGTCTTTCTTTCTGAGGACTTCCTGACTTTCTCCAAGTTTCTGCCTCCTTTTACCTTCCCTCTGTTGTTAAATTTCACAAGGATATGGGGCTGGAGATGTCAGTGAGCAAGAACATTTACCATTTGACCATGAGGACCTGAGTTCAGATCCCCAGCACCCACATAAAAAGCTGAGGTTGGCCGTACATGTGTGCTCATAACCACAGCACTGGGATGGGGCAGTGAAGGAGGAGACAGGAGGGTCCTTGGAGANCACTGTCTAGCCAGCCTACTGGAAAGAACCATCAAGCCCTGGTTCCGTGAGAAACCCTTTCTCAAGACCTCAAGTGAGACTGATAGAGGAGGACACCCTTGCATGTGTGTGCAGAAGGGCATGCATACACGGCAAATACACACACACACACACACACACACACACACACACACACACAGAGAGAGAGAGAGAGAGAAAGGAAGAGAGAGTTCACAAGTATCACTGACAGCTATTTCCTCCTGTATTTTGCTCACATAATCATTTTTTTTATTTTTTTGAGACAGGGTTTCTCTGTCCCAGAACTCACTCTGTAGACCAGGCTGGCCTCCAACTTACAGAGATCTGACTTTTACCTCTGCCTCCTGAGTGCTAGGATTAAAGGTGTGTGCCTCCACCTCCCAGTGTTCTTCAATCCTTAGCAGGCTGATTCTCTGCCCTCCGCTCTACTGCCACAATGTGTCTTAGCAAGAACAGTCAGGAAGACGGAAAGTGCTGTGGGAGTCAGAAAGCCAGGAGCTTCATGAAGGAGACTCTGTCAGCACAGCCTGGTGGCACAGAACAAACTGGGGAAGTGCTGGGTTTTGAAGAATGCCATTGAAATCCCCTGCTAGGAAGTCTGGTAAATCTTAGCCTAGACTGCTTGGTTTTCAGGCAAGCATCAAGCTATTCTCTAACTAGGATTACGTCTATGTGATTCTTTTCTGGCACCCTTCTTGATTCTCCAAGGGCTCATTTATCTTGAAAGACTATTTGATGCCAGCCTCCACCCATTCACTTGGTGCAAGCCCCTGCCCCAGCCCAGCTGAATAAAGCCTGTGCTTTGAGCTTCTCCTTGTGTCTGTGGTCATGGAGTTCTGCACCTTAGACATCTGAGCATGACCTTGAGAGCTGCTAGCTGATTCGATCTTTGCTGTGCATATAAGAGCTATGCATGCAGGGGAGGCTGCCTTAGCATTTAGGAGATTGAACTACTGAAGCTCAGCAGAAATCAAGCCCATCCTTTGGTCAAAATGGGTCAAACCTCTCTGTACAGAACATCTTCTCTCCAGCTTCTCCATCTCCTGTAGCACCCATGGCTACTATCCCTCACCTGCCTTCTGAAGCAGTGTACTTGGCTCCTAAGATCAGATCACCCTTCCCTTTTACTTCCTGGAAACTTAGTGTCTTGGGTTTTCTCCCCCTTAAGATCTTACAATATAGAAGACATGAGCATATGAACTTGCCTGAGTGGAGGCAGCAATGAGTTATAGCAGAACTGAAGAGGATTTGCCATCTGTTGGTGCATGGCCCATACCTCTCTTTTTTTCTCGTTCCTCTCCCTCCTTCTCTCCCTCCCTTCCTTTTGTGTTGGAGCTGGGAACCTAACTCAGGACCTTGGGCTTGCTTAGGCAAGTGCCTTACTACTGAACTAAGACCCCGACCCCTTGTTTGTGGATTTCTTGAGTTCTAACTGGCCTAATAGTTTGTTGTTCATGCTGACAAAACCTAGCATAGGCTCTTCACCATAATTACCCGTAGGACTCACTACAACAAGCCCTACTGGCTGGGCTGAGCCCTGCTTCTTAACTTGCTCAGTCGTGGAGTTCTGCCTGGTACTTGCTGATTTGTGTCATCATGTGGCCCCCATCACTGGGCTCACTTGCCACCTGCATGACCCTTTTCTTCCTCTAGACTTTGCTTCTGCATCTGCCTGAAGCCCTCCATGTTCAGGGTCTGCTGGGCCTGGGTGCCTCCTCTTCACTGGCACACCCTTTCCCGGTCTCTTTGCTTTGGTCCCCCTTTGTGGTCTCTGTGTCCAGGTCATGCCAGATGTGCTCAAGGGCTTCTTGTTTTCATGATTTGGATTCCATTCCTTCCTCTCCTCCCCTGGGATAGTTAGCCCTTTGCTCTTCTGGGAAAGTGTGGCTTCCCCTTTCTGCCTCAACATTCTTGGGTCNTTTCCCCCTCTCACATCTCTCTGGCCTCTTGGATTCCCCCCTGTCCCCCCCTCCCCATCCTTCCTGTTGACAATTAATCTCTTGATGGCCTGGGGTGCTTCCTGCACTGCACTGGGGTGTTGTTATCATTTGTGTGTTCTTTTGCTTCCCCTGGGGTCACACCCTATCTCTTCAGAGAATGCCTCCAGCCTTCTGATTGCCTGGGTATCTCACTTGCTTGTTGTTGCTACCCTAGACATACTTCTGGAAGACCAAGTCTGGTCTTTCCTTAGGTGCGTGCTACATTTCTTTAGTAGCTGTGGTTCCCTGAATTCTTTAAGCCAGACAGGACTATTGTGGGTCTTTCTCTGAGTAATGGGGAGGCAGTGAGCATATATTTTGATACACAAATGCTTTCAGATACCATTGAGGTCATCTGATATAACAATGACAGAGTGCTCTAGTATACTATACAACACCCTCTAGTTTTTTTATTTAAATCTTACCAAAGTCCTATGGAAATAATCATTATTGTGATACCAATTATATATTAGGAAACTGAAGTGTAAAGAAATGACATAATTTTCTGGAGATCCATATCTTTGCATGTAGGGTACCAAGATTTTAAAGTCCAATAGTATGAGAGAATATGAAATTTTAGCTACTATCCATATATGGTTCAACCTAACTACAGATGACCCCCTTGCTAGCCCTTAGATGTGTATACTGTTATTCTATTTATAAACCACTTCCATGAATTATATCTTATTTAATTGGCTCAATAGCCCTCTTGTTTTTATGACTTGGATCACATGTCCCTCCTCCTCCCTGAGATGGGGACTGAAGAAATCATGACACTCTCATTTTGTACCTATTCTTATTTACATTTTGAACGTCATCTTCTTCTGTAATCTTGGTCATTGTGTGCTGCTTCTGATTCTTTCTCTTTCTTGTAAAATGAACACCTCTACCTTGACTTTCCCTGGCACACAGCAAGCATTTATGTTAGTTTGGAATGAACATAGCTGTTAGCAACAAAATACTCAACAGTAGCTTAAACTAACAGAGATTTATATTTCTTAATAACGTTAAGAATTCTGGAGGCAGGCAGCTGCTGGTATTTGTTTAGTAGCTGAACAACATGTGGCCTGGCCTCTGCGGNTCCCNTAGCCCTGACACTTCTCATTGGCAAACTAGCTGCTGTGGTTGCAGGCATCTTATCCTTTCAAGGCAAGGACAAAAGGTACCACCACCTCTGTCTCCCAGCCTCTCCATTCTTGTCTCATTAGCCATGTTAACAGGCTNTGTGGAGCTACAAGAAAGGTTAAGAAAGCACACTTCCAGCTTGCAATATTTCATTATAAGGGGAATGGGAGGAATGAATACCAGGAAAAAGGCATTGCGGAAAGTCAACGAACTCCACTAAAGCATTTGCTGAGACTTTTCAAATGTTCTTAACCACTGAGCCATCTCTCTATCCCATAAGTCTTGAAGAAGTAAATGAATAAACTTAGTTTTTTTTTTTAAATTTCATTTCCAAGTTACACACTGTTCTTTTTAGTTTTCTGTCGACTTGACAGAAGCTAGAATCATCAGAGAGGAGGGAGTCTTAATTGAGAAAATGCCTCCATAATAAGATCAGGCTATAGGCAAGGCTGTGGGACATTTTCTCAATTAGTGATCGGATGGCCCAGCCCATTGTGGGTGGGACCACCCCTGAGCTGGTGGTCTGGGTTCTATAAGAAAGCAGGCTGAGCAAGCCTTGATGAGCAAGCCAGTAAGCAGCACCCCTCCATGGCCTCTGCATCAGCTCTTGCCTCCTGGTTCTTGCCTCGTTTGAGTTCCTGTCCTGACTTCTTCTGTGATGGACAGTGATANGGAAATGTAANCCAAATAAACCCTTTTCTCCTCAAGTTGCTTTGGTCAAGGTGTTTCATCACAGCAATAGAAACCCCAACTAAGACATTCATATAGTGCTTCCTCATTGTAGANTGCAAAGAACACAGGATAAAGAGAAGATTCTGCCCTCAATGTACCTCAGTCACTGAGGAACAATTCATACTACAACAGTATGATGTGTAAGTTCACTTTCACAACTAACTCTAAAATTGGAGAGGTATGTTACATACATGCATTTATAGTTGTTTACCCATGAACATACGGCAAGTCTCAGTTTACATTTCTACACTGATCTGCCTTAAAAAAAATAAATAGGACTGGCTTTTCAGTTTGAGTTCTGTGATTTGCTCTTTTTCTACTTACAGTGTTCAGTGTGNCTTAGGAATCTTTCTGTGCCAGCCCCAATAGCCTTCTCTTATTCTTTATCCCAACCCCAGAGTATTCCCTAATTGGATGCTTGTCTGTCTTAGATTCTTGTCTTTGAATGTGTTGCTAATGTAATTTGGACTGATAGCTTCATTTTCAGATGAGGGAGGTGCAGAAGGAGGGGCAGAGTGTCAAGAATTAACATTGATCAGACACTTAGCAAACTGGAGTGCTCCTGAACCAGGTAGCGGGATCCCCCATTCTCCCACTTCCTAAAGCCTCTCTTGGGCTAGGACTGAGCCACTTTGTGGGACTCCACAAGTAAGCTGAAGTCAGCTGATGCCATTCTCCTGGCAGTATTAACTGGTGTCATGTCATGACCACACATCAAAAGACTTCTAGCCAAATAGCTGCCATAGATGTGCACATTGAGTTTCATAGGAAAGCAACACCAACCCAAACCTCATCTGCTTCTGAAGTTATTTTCCCAGAGATGATATGTGTATCCATGGGTTCTCAGAAGGGAGTGGTTTCAATTTTGTTTGGGAGTCAGTTTCCTAGGTAAAGAGTGACAGGAAAGACAGATCCCTTGGGTTTTCCAACTCTTCTGAAGATCATAGTGGGAGTTATCAGGCCACACTAGGGTAGTTCCAGAGAATCACCAAGATTTCCCCCCACCACCACCATATTGCAGAGGATGGGAGCAGATTCAAATCAGTGTTCACATCTGACAGTGCACTGCACATGTTAACACATGTAAAAGGCAACGTGATCACATAATGATGCATGAAAGCCTCCAGAATATCAAATAAAGGCTTAGCAGCTCCATCATTCATAGGTTTGACAGGAGAGAGCCACCTGCTGTAGCNCCAGGCCCGTGCCAGTGCTCTGCGAGCATCACTGAAAATGAACGTGAAAGCGATATGGCCTCTTTCAGAAAGGCTGGCTCACTCCCCTACACAGAGTGAGACTTAGGTCGCCAGAGCACAGCTGTTAGCTGATCCAGATTTCAACCAATGTCAAGCCAAGGTGACTGTTACAAGGCTAGAGAAGAATTTTTCCCTTGACCTTAACTGGCATTCAGGAACCAGAAGGAGACAAATTCTGTTGCAGGGGAAAAAAATAATTTCCCTTCTGTTTCTTTCAATGGCAAAGATTATTTACATAGACTAAAATGTTAATTTCTTTCAGAAATCAAAGCCATGGGCAGACTGTTATGCAAAATCCGTGTGTGTGATTAATATTGAATGCCCTCTTGTTCTGGTAGAGCCATATTCTTCCAGGAAACATATGGAATGCATTCATGCTTGCATTACATGTATCTGTGTGTTCACAATCAAACATATAGATGTTTGACTTTGTGTTCAGTGAATCGTCAGATTTTCTTTTACAACAGATTCAGAAGAGAATCTCCTGTGAGCAGAACATTGTACAGGGAAATGCAGGAGAGTGTGGCTAGAGAAGCAAAGATTACAGAAGTGACTAGATAGGTCATGGGCCCCAGGGGAAATGGCTAAAGGGACATAATAACGTGACTCTCAATGTCACATTGCTATACTCATAGATCAGGGCATTGCTCAACCNTCNTCTGAGGAGTTGCTTCTTACANGAGATGGTAGTTAACACAGAGACCACACTGAACAATGTGCAGAGAGTGAGAGCCTTGGCTCTAAATTGTTGAGTTTATTACACCTTCTCCTGAAGGCTCAGGGCTCTACACAGAAGAGGAAGCGGGAAGGTTGTAAGAGCCAGAGGTGGTGGATGACCCCACGGAAACAGTGGTTCCCAGACACAACACGGGCTGAAGCACGTATGAACTCAGAGAGTGTGACAGCCCACACGATACCAACACAAGCTTGAGCCAGACAGTCCCAGTATGGAGAAGGGGAGGTGGACATGAAGTCCTACCCTTAGCCAAGAGCCTACTTCCAATTCATAGCTGCCGGAAGAGGGGAAATTAGTTTTCTTCAGTGACACTGGGTATATCAAACACACTCCAGGCAGGGCTCATGATCAGGAGTAGTTGGACTCCATGCCATTTTTTTGTCTTGTCTCATTTTGTCTCATCTCATCTCCTCTCCTCTTCCCCTCTCCATCTCTCCTGTCTGTCTTTCTTCCCTCCCGTCCTCCCTCCATCTCTTCCTTCCCTCCCTCCCTTCCTTCCTTCCTGAGAGAAAGAACGTGAAATTGGGTGGGTAGGGAGGGAGTGATGTTGGGGTGGGGCAGGTGATCTGGGAGAAGCCAGGAGAGAGGAAAAATATGAACAAAACAGTGTATGAAATTCTTAACAGCAACNCAAAAGCAATGGAGAGTGCCATTTTCAGACAGGAAAGAAAGCTAGGCGGAAGCTGGGAGGGGAAGGGACACTGTTAGTCACATGACATTCTCTGGGGTTGTTTGTTTTGGTTCCAGCATCCACGAGNGATGCTTGATGAGTATGGAGTAGCTACTCACCTTGTTGGTCCAGGAGCTTGCAGATGTGAACAAAGAGGGCCATCTTTGTTTCCGGGGTCCCCTGAACACACTGATTTCTTTCCTCGGGCCAGTGCGATGCCTGGATTACACAGTGTTTCTGANTTTAGTTTTCTTGGGAAGCCTCCAGACTCTTCTCCAAAATGGNTGTATCAATTTATGCCATCACCAATTCTGTGTAGAGTGTCTCCTTCTCCATATCCTTAGCATCACTTTTTAGCTTTCATATTTTCAATATTAGCAAATCTATCAGGTGAGGNGACTCCTCAGTACAATTTCAATTTCTCTTTGCCTTAGAGATGCTGAGCAGTTTTTAAATATATCTGCCAGTCAATTGACTGTTCTCTTTTGAGAAATGTAAGTACAANCCCCTTTACTTACTTTTTTAAGTGTGATTATTTTATCACCATTGAGCAATTTGAATTTCTTGTATGTTTTAGATATCAGTCCCTTATCTAGTGTGGAACTTGTAAATCCTTTCTCCCAGTCTATGAGTTGTCTGTTTACTTGGTCAGTTGCTGCCTGTGCTGTGAAGACACTTAGTTTGATGCAACTAAAATTTATTTTTTCTTTTGTTGCATGTGCTTTGGGGTTCATATCCAAGAAATCATTGCCCTGAGCAATGACATAAAGTTTTTCTCTGTACTTTTATAGCTTCAGTTCTCCTGTTTCCACTTTTATATCCTTTTCAAGTTCGTTCTTACATAGGAGTCAGCTAAGCNTCTGTGTTCATTCTCCTGTCTCACTGGACTATAAAGCCGGACCTAATCTCATTTCATATCTCAGCTCCAATTTCATCTTCTTTCTCTTAACTCTTCTCTCTGCACCAGCCATGCTGGCTCTCCTGGGTTCCTTGGACATATGGGGTATCTTCTTGCTTCAGGAAATTTTACTTGCTTTTTCCTCTTCCCATGATGCTCTGCTCTAGGAAACCAACATGGTCCACCTTTACTTCCTTGAGAGCTTCTCATTTCTTATCTAAAATTTAACCCCTCGTCTGAAAAGCACATGGGTTTGAAACTACCCCTTACTTAGTGCATAGCTATGCCCCACTGGGTAAAACATGAAGGTGCTATAGTTCTCCTGCCTCTTAAATGATGATAAGAATAGCACTAGCTTGGCCATGGGATTTCCACATCTGTGGGTCAAAGTGATGGAACACTGGTGAGTTTTTTAAGGTTCAATCTCACACCTCTTTTACTGAGATGGGATAATGCACGCTCCATGTATTGTGCAGCTTAAAATTTGTTAGCTGCTTATACTGCCAGATAAAATCACCAGGGGTTCACACAGAGTTCTCTAAAGCCTGGTTCCCTTGTTGGTCTACCTTCATGTTCCTTCATGTGTCATACTCCATACATACGCAATATTCAGACGGGGAAGAACTTGCTGCAGTCTCCTGAGCCCATCTGGCCTTCCACAGTCTTTTGCCTTTGATTACACCGATGTTTCTATCTGGAACCCTCCCTACCCTAGTCCTTAGGATCTAGGACAATAGTCCTCCTTCTTTTACTCCTCTTTGTAGGTGTCCCCATTCTGCCCAAGTCTGTCTTACCCTTCCTCTGTGTAATGTTGGGTTTTTTTTTTTGTTGTTGTTGTTGTTGTTTTTTGGTTTTTCGAGACAGGGTTTCTCTGTGTAGCTTTGGCGCCTTTCCTGGAACTCACTCGGTAGCCCAGGCTGGCCTCGAACTCACAGAGATCCGCCTGCCTCTGCCTCCCGAGTGCTGGGATTAAAGGCGTGCGCCACCACCACCTGGCTAATATTGGGGTTTTAAAGAAGCTCCCTGCATGCACTACAATGATTGATTTACATACCTGACTCCTTTACAACAGTTGACTTCCTCAAATACACAGATATTTTATTCATACCCATCTTCAACTTCTTGCATACTCTGACGTTGAGTTGCTTTTAATAAATACTGGGTGGGTGAATAGGTATACAAGTGCATGACAAGCTGAGAGCATGAAGACTTGCTATAAGACACCTTTCCTATGCCAGGGACTGACGGTAAGGTAAAGATTAAGAAAACATGCAAATCACTGAGGTACCGGGACACACCCACATTTTAGAAATCCAGTTAAATAGGGATAGAACCTGGCAGAGGAAGGGAGCAGCACAGAGAAGCAGAGACTCTGAAGAGGATTATATCCGAGAGGATGGCTGCTTGCCTTTGGCCTCTTTATGGCTCCTGATGGTGTGGCTGGCTTTTGTCCCATGCATGAGTGCAGGAAGCAATTTCCTGCAGGAGGGTGAACCAGAGGCCGGTGGGTCTCTACCCTGATTCCAAGTGATGTGTGGCAGAAGCCTAAAGGTGGAAGGCAGCTTCTAACAGCTGTCATTTTAGGGGCCCTGCGGTACTCTGGTTTAGGATGAGAATTGCAAATGATTTTTAATGCAAATGAAATAGTAGCTCGGCATTCCCCTGCACAGCGGCACCTCCTGAACCAACGTCAATGACTGGGGACCTCTAGTCACACCAGACTTATCAGCAAAATAAAGGCTGGTTGGTCAGTGCTGAGAGTGAATCTGAGAGGGTCTGCAGGGGTTTGTGGAAATGACACAATGTGGGTCCTTTCTCAACAGATCATTGACCTTCTATCTTGCNGTGAGAAGCACTGGTCTGGAAAGAAATCAGCTTAATTGATAGCTTCATTTTCATTTAATCTATAGGAATGAAGTGGAATGATAATTATAAGAGAGATGAATTCAGTGGTGCTAATACACTGTTCAGTTAGTGATTTTAACCCGTGGACATGCTCATGGCCACAGAACATAGGTTCAGATCCTAACCAGGGTGTCTTCTGTGTCCACATTTTGTTGTTGTTGTTGTTTTGATGTCTGGCTTAGCACATTGCAAAGGGACAGTGTGTAGAATTGTGATGTTAAGGCTGGATCTTTAAGAGGAAAAACTAGTTAAGGAATGAGAAATTCACCAGGACTCGCTTGCCGAGATGCATTGTGGATGATCAGAGTGAAAGGGAAAATATCTCCTGTAACTTTATCGTGCAGATTTCTGTGGACCTCAGGATCCTTTAAGATTTTCCACCATGGCCCGTTGTCCTGGCTGGTTTTGTGTGTCAACTTGACACAAGCTAGAGTCATCAGAGAGGAAGGAGCCTCAGCTGAGGAAANGCCTCCTTGAGATCCAGCTGTAAGGCATTTTCTCATTTAGTGATCAATGGGGGGGTCTAGCCTATGGTGGGTAGTGCCATCCTTGGCCTAGTGGTCCTGGGTTCTATAAGAAGATGGGCTGAGCAAGCCATGGGAAGTAAGTCAGTTAAGCAGCTCCCCTCCATGGCCTCTGCATCAGCTCCTGCCTCTGGGATCCTGCCCTGTTTGAGTTCCTGTCCTGATTTCCTACAGTGATGAACAGCAATGCTGAAGTGTAAGCCAAATCAACCCTTTCCTCCCCAATTTGCCTTTTGGTCATGGCNTTTAGTTGCAGCAATAGAAACCCCAACTAAGACAGCCATATAAATGAGTGTATAGGAATGGTTTCATTATATTCTAGATGTCAAAGAAACTAGAAGCCAGGCTCAGCAAAATGCATGGGGTTTTGAATCTTTGTTAATATTTTGTGTTCCTGATGCATGCTAAGCAAGTAATACAGAGTTCTTCTTTTCCTCAGTTTCTCTCTACAAGATGGGAATAGAAATGGTGCCTAGATCATCAGATTAAAAGTGAACCTGTGAAGTGTTGGATTCCGTACTTGATGATGAGTTCATTTGAATGAAGAACATTGGGCTTGATTTTCATAGAATAGAAAGTATGCAGTGTGTGAGTTTGTGTGTGTGTGTGTGTGTG
>LZPO01107544.1:0-48356 GCA_001675575.1 Neotoma lepida
TCCTAATTCCTCTGATCTCTGTCAGATTTTCACCCTTATTTCTTGTTCTGCGTGTTTATTAGTAAGACTGGTTAGAAGTTCTTCTTACAGGGCTGGGCCCTCCCCCATCAATCACTAATTAAGAAAATGCCTACAGCCTGGTCTTATGGAAGCATTTTCTCATTGGAGGCTCCCTCTTCTCTGATAACTATATCTTGTGTCAAGTTGACACAAAACTAGGCAGCACAGCATCCCAGCCCTACCTCTAGTCCCCAGAACAGAAGCCAAGTGCTGGTCNGTTCTGCAGGGGGGTCTCAGGGGATGCTCCCCGCAGAGTGGGAAGCCACCCATGAGAACATGTGGGAAGAGAGAGATTCGACACTGTGACTTTGGTGTATGCAAGGCTTTGCAGTATCTTGACCATCTTAGCTTCGAATCTGTTAGAGATGTTAGGACACAGACCCCTCCTCCAACAGCCTTCACCTGACATCTCCATGACAGACACTGGTTGAATGTCAGCCTGAGCTGTGTTGTGAGCACAGAAGTTGCATGTGACAGATCTGGCCCTGCCATTATGGGCTTCTGTTCACTAAGCCCTCATCATGCTCACTTCCTTTATCACCACCCATACTCTAGGAGTTAGATGTTACCAGCCCATTTTGCAGACTTGGCAATGAGGCCAAGATGGCTAATCTCTACCCTTAACTTGACTGCGTTGAGGATGCCTAGTAGCTGATAGTGTGTTCAAGGATGTTTCCAGATATGATAGCTCACAGGGCTCTGACCAATGAATGATTTAATCCATTGATGGATTTAGCATGTAAACAGAAGGCCAGGGAGCCATCTCTGTGGGTAAAGGTACTTGCCACCAAGCCTGATGATCTGAGTTCAATTCCTGGGACCCATGTATTGGAAGGAGAGAACTGACTTCTGCAAGTTGTCCTCTGACTTCCAACATAAATATGTAAACGTAATAAAACATGATTATCTGAGGTGGGGGAACTGTGAGAAGTGGGGTCCATTGGCAGAAGTAGTCACTGGGAGGTGTGTCCTTGGGGGCTGTATAGACCCCTCCTGTGGCTGCTTTCTCTTTTGTCTGTTAGGAGGCTAGAAAACTCCCCAGACACACATTTCCACTGCTATGATGCTCTGCCTAAGCAAATGGGGACAAGTGACCATAAACTGAACCCTCTGAAGCCGTGAGCTAAGATAACTGTCTTCCTCAAAGGTATCCCCACCTGCCGGTGTTTGGTCACAGTGATGAGACAGGCACCTGACCCAAAGGCTTAATCGCTTATGTCATCTCTCCAAGGACACAGGGTCCACAAGTGGTAGAGTTTGTATACATAACCAGACTCCCTGCCAGTAGTGTTCAAGCTTTGCAACTTGAATGAATGTTGGTAGAAGTTACTGCTTCAGTGTAATACCCTGCCTTAGCCCAAGCCAAATTCTTATCCCTGCCCCAACCTAGGACTCCATCCATNGCCCTGGCAAACTCCTAATCATACTTCAGAATCCCACTCAGGNCTTCTGTGAATGCTCATTTGGTTTCCTGGGTAACTTTAGAGGAAATAAAATAAAAGATTGAGTCCAAGAATTTATTTTTACAATTCACATTTATTTTGGAAAAGAAAAAGGTTTGGCTAAAAATACTCCTACAAAGACATCAGAGTAACAGGGTCAAGGTTGCCATTGGATGCAGCTGGTGAGATTTTCTTGGTCACAGGAGTGGGGTCTAGAGGAGCCCCAGCCACACCCCTTCCTGATCCCCGACACTGGCCAGAGGAAAGGGCAGTCCTGTGAAATCTGCCAGATACCCCAGTCCCTGGTTGAGAGCTGTGGCCTGTACAGCTCAGGCTGGTGGAGGTGTGGGACTCTTAGAGAGAGGGTCTAGGTATCCACCTCTCTGGCTCTGATAGCAGCTGGGGTGGGGTTCAGGCAAAGAGAGCAATGACCCCCTGGAGACCTGGGATCTTCCAGACAGAGGGGTTGACCATGGTGAGGGCTGAGTGAGGACCAGTGGTAGCAGAGCATAGTGAGAAAAGTGAGTGGTGCTGGAGTCCAAGCCCACTTGCTGGCTATGTGACCTGGGGGAAGCCAACATGTTGCCTTTCTGAGCTTCCTAGCCCATNGTGTGGCTGTTATTTTTGCACCTGTCTCGTGGAGTTGCAGCACTGTGTCTAGAAGTGATGCATGGAGCCCCTGTACANTGTTGGCACTGAAGAAATAGCAGCTGTGANTAAACNAAGCAGGCNTCGCTCTTCCCTGGAGTCCAAAGAGACTGCTTGTGAGTGAGGGTCCCTGCCAGGTCCACCTGGGATCAGTTGCTGAGGCATCAGAGCCCCTGTCCAAAGAAAGGAGGACAGACAGATGACCACAGAGCTCTGGGCCATTCACAGCCCTCCTTGGGGCTGGTCTCATTCTGGGAGGCAGTGGCTAGAACTAGAAGGGATGAGAGGGCTCCTTGGAGGGAGCAGGTGCTGACAGCCACGAAAACTGCAAGTGTCCTAGAAAAGGTACCCGGCAGGANGTTTGTATGGAGACCAGCATAGGAAATGCAGTCTGGTGCCTCTTCATCCTCCTGCTTCCTCTCTGGTATGGGGAGATCTCAGCCCAGCTGACTCTTTCTAGGCAGAGNCCCACACTGGTCAGTCAGAAACCCCCAGCAAGTGGGTACTGCAGNCTGCGTGAGGGTTTTGGAGAGGCAGCTGGAGCAGCTGGGCTGCCTTTTCCAATCAGGCCTGGTGAGGGTCATTCTGAGTCTCCCTAGAGANGACGCTGCCTCACNCTCCAAGGGAGGTTCTATATCCATCCCCCTAGAGTCCATCTCTAACCAGATTGCAGGATGAGGTTGTTTCCAGTGTCTGTGTGCCTCTGTCTCCCTCTCTTCTCTCTCTTCCCCTCTCTTTGTGCTTTTTTTTTCTTGCTAGGGTCCCCGGGTTTGGGGAGCAGGGAACCATGGGGCTTGAGATGTCAAGAATCAGCACAGAGTCACCTAGTGATGGTATGGTGTCTCACGAACACAGACCTCTTCCACTGGCAAACTCAGGAGACTGAGTTTGGTGGATCATAGAATCTTGGGCTCTTTCAGCCCTTGGAATGCTAGAATTCTTGGCTCAGCAGGGCCCAGGGTGTATNCAGCCCTGGGTTAGGAGGTGTTTTCTGGCCTTTCCTCCTTGCTCTCCTTCTTCCAACCTATGCCATAGCCCTTTCCTCCAGCAGGGGGCGCCAGGCCTCGAGGAGCCCCAGGCGCCTTTGCTCACCTGCTTTATCTCTGTCTAGGTGGCAGGGATGGGAGGACTCAGGGGATTTGAAGGTCAGATTCACCTAGAAGCCCCGCCCAGCCTTAGTCTGGCCCACCAGGCCANGTACAAAGCGAGCAGGCCTGCACTGTGGCCTTGGGGTGTTGGGTCTCTACAGGGTGGTCCTGGCTGAGATGCAGGGCCCCTCTGAAGTATTAGGTTCCAGCTTCTTCCTGGATCAGCTTTCCTGAGGTGGACATCCTGCTGTGAACTTGACTCAACTGGACTCTGAGGCAGTGGGGGTCTTTTTAATTTTTCTGAAACCCTAGCCCAGTCTGAGCACATTCCTGAGGGTCTGTCTTGTCTCCTCCACTGCCAGCGACTTAGTTTGTGTCTGGGGTTGGGCATCTTATCTGATATGAAGCTTCGCCCTAAGCCCTGCTCTGTACACTTGGTGTAGTTTGTTATAGGGGTGGGGAGAGAGGGGGGTGGGGGGAGAGAACAGCTCAGGGGCAGGGAAGAATCTCCTGCTGTTCAGATGAGGAATTCTGACTCAGGATCCCTGGGGGGAGCCCTGGAATCCTCAAGTTCAACACTCGGGAGTGGGGGAGGTGCTGATCCTGGGGGTGATACAAGGACTTACAAAACTAGCCAGTGGGCAGAAGGAGCTGTGGGTGAAAGGCCTGGCTGGGGTCCCTAGGGAGTTCCCTCTGAGAGTCACATTCCTCACTAGCAAAGAGGGGCACTAATATTTTGGCACTTGGCANAGGGTAGTGTGTTCAGCTATTAGTCCTTGAGGTTTCAACCTCCTGAGACAAGCTTGAGGTGGGTAGGGAGGGAACACCCTGAACCCACTTTGGCCAAAGTCTGTTCCTGTGCCCAACACTCCAACACTGGTTTCCTGGCAGGAAAAACGGACTGGGGCCAAGATCATTCTCCAGCCTGTTTTGNGGTAGCAGTCACTGGCTGGGAATCTGAGTCAAGGCTGGCTGGTGGAGTATGCCCATGTGTGGACATACATAGCTACAATCAGAAGCAGATGACTGAGCGTGTAGCTCAGTGAGTAGAGCACTTGCCTCACATGCACGAAGACCCCGCTTTCCACCCCCAGCACTGCAAAAACCAGGCATGGTGCTGCACACCTGTAATCCCAGCCCTTGGGAGGTGGAACATGAGGATCAGAAGTTTAAGAATGGTCATCCCTGACTGCACAGTGAGTTTGAGGTCAGCCTGAGCTATATGAGACTCTTTCAAAATAAAAAAAAAAGATGAACCAGAGAATAAAAACTCCACCCCCACTGTCCTGAGCAGCTGAAGTGAGTCTGGTTTATCTGTGTTGGTAGCAGAGAGTAAATAGCAGGGTCTAGACTCTCTTGGAGTCACAGGGGCTGTTCTGGAGGGGTCTTTCTTCCAGGGCAGGGGTGGCTGGGAAGTCCTCTTGTGGTTTGATGGCTGAACTGACTCTAATAGAATCTAATGCTTGCCCTGTTGCTCTCTAGTCTCTGTGGCTGGACAGTAACACCATGCCCTATGTGTCTTGCCCTCCCTTTACATCAACCCAGGCCTCCCAACACCTCAAGATGTCTTTGCCCTGAACTGTTGAAGTTGCTACATCTTGGAGTGACCTTCCTCTCAACCTGTCATTCTCAACCTGTCCAGACCACCTTCCCTGGAAGCCCACCCTGATAGCCATCTCATCTAGCTTTTTCTTCCCTTATAAGCCAAAGTTGGATCCCTTTGGCTCCTGCACCAAAGTGTCCATGCTCTGGAGGGCATTGGAATGGATGCCTGTGGCTTGTGGCTCTGCTCTGCCCCTTTGAGGAGCTGTGGCTCTGAACCTTAGTGTCTCTCTTGGTCCTCTTTGCAGGACTGAGGTGCACAAATGGTTTTCCAGGCTGGGCTCACCCAGCCTGATGCTCTTGTTTTATAGACGGTGCTGTGGCCCAGTGAGGGACAGGGTCCTCCGGGGCCCACGGCCCTAGTTAATGACAGGGGTAGGTTACATCCAGTTCTTTGCGTTTGCACCACTCCCTGGCAAAGATCTTCCTTTGGGAACCATCCCTGGAAAAATGACAGGGTTCTGGAGAACCAGGAGTGGCACTGGGGTGGGTGGTGGTCTGGGGTGGGAATCCTTCCTGCCCTTGCGCAGAGGTGGGAGCTTCCAGCTTTCTGGGTATGGGCCTCTGCTCTGTGAGGGGTGCAAGCTTAGTGAATGCCCACAAGGGGGCAGCATAGAACTCTCAGGCAGTCAGAGTGGGTGGTGCTCCGGATATTACAAAGGATAGGCATGAGGCCCAGCTGACAAGTAGATTGCCTAAGTGTCCTCTGCTACTGTAGGACTGCTCAGAGGCTGTGGGTCCAGCACTAAGGATGTCGCTATTGATCTGTCTTGCCCATGACTTCCCAGATAACTTTTTTCCCTCCTAGAGACAGGGTTTCATGTGGCCCAGGCTGGCTTTGAACTCACTAAGTAGCTCAGGATGACATTGAACTTCTGATCCTCCTGCCTCCACCTCCTGAGTACTGACTTTATGTCGTATGTTACCATATCTGGTTTATGTAGTACTGGGGATGGAAGCTGGGGCTTTGTGAATTCCAGGCAAGCACTCTACCAACCTACCAGCAAGACACTCAATATCATCTCAGGAACAGGCTGTTGATTACCACTAACCGCCTATTGGGGAGCTTCTGGGGTGGGTGGCACAGCTCCCTCTTACTTAGTCTGGCCNTGCGTGGCTCTGCCAGGCATACTCTCCCAGAGCAGCTGGCCCCATTTCCATGGTGCCCTGGCTTAGGTTCACAAGACAGCTTTCTTCCCTCAAGAAACAAGCCTGCACTGAGCAGCCGGAAGCGGCTCCTGATGCTGGGCAGGTGGGAGCTGGTGCTTGGGGAGGCGGAGCCAGGAAGGGATTAGTAACTAGGCAGCAGATAGCTCCAAGCTGTGTGCCCATGTGAGCGGGCAGCCTTAGTGGAAGGCGTTTGGCAGCAGGGCCTACCACTCCCTGCTGAGCAGTCACTGAGATGTGGGGGGAGGACACTGTCCCATGACTGAAGAGTGAACAGTGCCTACACCCAGGACAGCCACAGTGATGTCTGTTTGACACCCTGAAGAGGAGACGGAGGGTCTGGATAGCAGTCGTATTCTGAAAGCAGGTATGTAGAGTCCCAGGGCTCTACATGAACACACTGGGCTCTAGAGGGTGGGTGTGAAGGCGAGCTGGCTAGAAGACACCAGCCTAGTGGCTCAAGACAGGAAGCCATCTGACGGAAACACTGACTGCCAGGCCTCGTGGGGCTCTGGAGCGGTGGGATGTGGGCTGGGGAGACAGTTAATCTACAGAGCATCAGGGTAGCTCCCACCAGAAGGTGACCTTGTGTGCTGGGACAGCTGCCATCCGAGCTGGGCGTCTTCGGGGCATAAAGGGATGGCCAATGGGCCACTGTTAGCCGCTTTGTGGGAAACTTGCCAATACTTTCCCTGTGGCCAGCCCCACTGTCCCCACCCCAGGGACAAGTTTCCTCTCTAATCCCTTCCTTCCCTTTGCTCTAAGAACAGGTGAATGACAGATGACAGGCTGCGTTATGATGGCTTTGCTGACTGCGGGGCCTTTTGTTGGTGGCCTGTGGCCTCAGTCTTCCCCACTGGACGGGCTCCTCAAAGATGCTCAGCAGACAAAGGGAAAGGTCCTGAGATGAGGTGTCCCTGGGATATCTCCCCCCTTTGACAGACTTATCTGCAGCACACACACTTCCTGCCTCCTCCTACTGCACGCGCGCCCGCGCACACACACACACACACACACACACACACACACACATACACACACACACACACAGAGTAAGTCCGAGCCCTTAGCACAGGAGACAGCATTGTGCAGGTGAGGGGATTACACCTGTGGCTAAGTGGGGGTCCAAAGGCCCCATATCACAACCACCAGACCACAGCTCACCCAATACTCATAGTCCCTGTCCTCTGGCAGGGTCATACTGAGAGTCTTGTGTCCACCCCTGCTTCTAATGCATCTGCTGTGTGGCTCACTCTGCCAGGCATTGTACACTCAGAGCTGAGCCAATCCATTGGCTGCTGTGCTTCTGATTACCCTGGGCTAGGAAGGCTACATTTTTTTTTCCATGAGTTTCCTCAGCCATGGCCTTTTGGATCCTGGAGGGGAGGGGGTAATACGGGAGGATGGGAAGAGTCCTTTGCAAGAGCATTCAAAGTCATTTGGCAGGTCCCAAAAGTGCCAGGGTCTTTTCTTGGAACTTACAGAGTACAGGGGTCATTTTATAACTAAAGCATTTATTTCCATTCAATTCACTAACCGATTGTTCTGCTCGGGCTCCTGCATTTGCTCACAGGAGAGTCTGTGGCCAGACCCTTGGCTGATGATGTTCCTCTGGCCAAGACCTTCAGACCTGGGCAAAGGCCTCAGGGAAAGAAGGAGTGGGAGAGAGAGAGTCACACAGTCTCCGGGGGTACCCTTGGAGGGCTGGGGTGTCACAGTGAATGATCAGGGTCCTGACGTCCCAGGTAGCCTGGTTCAGGCTCCCAGAGGTGAAATTGGGTTTTGGCCATCGGAGAGCACCCAGGAACCTGAAGGGTCCTCTGTGCCTGCAAAGTACCAGATAGAACAGGGCAGAGAGCGTGAGTGTGCAGGGAGGCAGGGAGGACTTCCGGCCTCAGCGCCCTCATCTGCCCCAGTCTGCTTTCCAAGGTGGGATGCTTGGTGCAACTCCTTCCACTCCCCCAGTCCCACTGAGGTCTCTGAATGGCCCAGGTGGCCCTGTGACAGTTGGCTTTGGTGAGGCCTGGCAGCAGTTGGGAGGAGGGAGGGGTTGTCAATGAAAAGCATATAAAAATCCAGAAATGTGCATATAAAATCTCGCCCTTGGTGTATTGCCTAAGTCAGTAAGCAGAAAGCACCTTCTTCCTGGAGAAGGATCAAGTCCTCAAAAGGTAGGAAACGTCAAAGTGTCTCTTCATTGTCATTTAAAAAAAACCCAACAAACAAACCCTCCCCAGACCAAAGCCACCCCGATCAAAATACCCCCAGTCCACAAATCGCTGTAAACAAACCCAGATGCAAGATCAATGCTTCTCAGTGGCAGTCGTAGCTGATGACAGTCACCCGCAGCATTGTCCTCAGGGTGAGGCTGAGCGGGGAGCAGGCACCCGGGCAGGGCAGGGCCTCCTGGGGCTGCAGATCTGGGTGGCTGGCCTCAGGAAGATCTGGCCTGTTTGGTGTGACCTGGGAGGCCAGGAGCTCCTCTTCTGCCTCCTGAACCATTAGCAGAAAGTCTCTCAGAGTTTTTGAAATGGTCTCCAAGACAGAACTATTCTCCTGTCTGCTGGTGGCAGCTGAAATGGACTTCCTCGGAGCCTATTTGAGGCAGCTGCCTGTCTCTCTGCCCGTTGTGCCTAGGGCTGGGCCATTAGTGATGCTCCAAGAAACAGCTAAGGCCAGGCAAGGAGGGTGGCCCATCTCTTCCCTTCATATTAATTTTCCTGGAAATGTTTCTTGGCTCTGGCCAGCTCAACCTTCCCAGAAGGAGTTGGAGAGAAAATGCTTCTGGCTTCCAATGGGACACATCGTGTGGCTCTCCCAAGCCCTTTTCTTTCCTCCCCTAAGAACCATCACTGCTCTCCTTATGAGAATCCTCTTTGAACAAATGGTCCTTGCCTGTCCCGCCCCCTCCCAGATCCAGGTGCATGTTCCCCCCATTCCCTTTTCATTCCTTTGACTTGCATGGGTTCTTGGTGTCGTCTCGTTGGCTGGAGTGCTGCTTGGTTCTTCCTGTTGCCTTGTGGCCTCCGGGCAGGTGGCTGACCCTGCAGTGGACAGGGCAGCAGAGGGACCGACGTACGGGGCTTAGGAGGCGGCGTGGAGGAAGAGGTGAGCCGAGGCAGGCGAATGTCAAACCTCCACAGACTGAATCTGGTTCATCTGGGCCCGCATCACCTGGATACTGTTCAGGATTTTTTTCTGGTGGCCAGCTAGGGTGACCCCAACCCGGAGAATGTCCCTTTGGGAGAGATGGACACAGTTAGGAAAATGTATGTGTTGAGGGGGTGGTGGGCCAGCTGCATTAACTTCCCCAGGTCCTTAGTGCTGAGGGATAGGGAAAGGATGTGGGGATGGGCAATGGGTGTCAAAGTTGGACTGAGAGATTCTGGGGCCAGATCAGCCAATGGGGAGGCAGGGGGCCCTTTTTCCTTCTGCCATCAGGAAACAGGGCTGGGCTTGTATTGGCCATGCACCCATTTCCTTGATTCCTCTTCACTAAACCCTGGTTTGCAGACGAAAAATCTTCCCAGACTTCTGGGATTTGCCCAGCCAGAGAGCCAGGAGGCACCACGCAGACCCTGCTACAGATCTGGATGTTTATTACTCCTTAGTCCCTGCCATCCCTGCTGGGTCACTGTCTACTCACACTCCAATGTTCCCCATTTGGCTGGTGGGGTGGGTGGGGAACAGATGTCAACAGGGCTGGGTAGAGGCCGCTAGGTACTTACTCCATCATCATCTGAGATACAACGTCGAAGGAGGTGAAGCCGGCATTGGCAAAGCTCTCCTTGTACTGGCCCATCTTGATGGCTTCCAGCCACTCATCCACCGTGTTAAAGCTGGTGTAGTCAGGGATGGTGCGGTCCAGCAGTGGCAGGTTGATGCTGGGGGAGGGGCAGATGACAGGGATGGTCATGGCACATGCTTATAGCCAGATGGAAGATGGGAATGTGTGGTACCTGTGTGGGTATCCCCGTGTGGGCACAGGTGAGTGTGTAGGGGTTTATGTGTGAATGTGGACATGAGTTAGAACTTGTATAAGTGTCTATGAGAGCCAAAGGAACTAGGAAAACTGGAGGCGGCTCTGGGAACCCCAATTATAGGAGGGACTTTGGTTGGACAGTGGTGCCAGCTAGTGCCTTCTTCCTCCCCTAGAGCCATTCTTCATCTTTCTCTGACCCTGGTATGTGCTTCCAGTATATAGACTGCACTATCAGATCCACAGGCAGACAAGGCTCAGAGCTAATGGGCCCAGCCCCTGGGCAAGCAAGGAGTGCACAGCTCTCATGAGGGGAAGGGCTCAGTGGCTTCATCTAAGCAGCAGTTCTCAACCTGTAAGTCGTGACCCCGTTGGGGTCAAATGACCTTTTCACAGGGGTCACCTAAGACCACCAGAAGACATAGACATTTACATTATGATTTATAAAAGGAGCAAAATTACAGTTATGAAGAAGCAATGAAAATAATTTGGTTGGGGTCACCACACAAGGAACTGTATTAAAGGGCTGCAGCATTAGGAAGGTTGAGACCCACTGCCCTAGAGTGAAGAATGGCTGACACAGGGTCAGGGTGAGGTGTGACAGGTGGAGGCTAGCACAAAGTCCTCATTGCCACAGCAGGACCTTGACTCAAGGAATCTCCAGGTATGGCTGGCCCTGGTGCTGAGGTACCTGGTTGCACACTCTCCCCTTAAACCCTGTAGGACTGAGGGTTCCTGAGAGCGGGGCCAGCAGCTATGTGACCTGTGAAAGCCATGTGACCTGTGTGACAGCTGTCCTTGGGTTACAGAGAGTAAGAGTGAGCAGGGTCAGCAGCCGCATGACCTGTAATAGCCACCTCTGGAAGGCAATAATGAGGCAAATCTAATGGAGCATGCCTCAGAAAGGAAGTCCCAGGGTCCCTGAGCCCTGTCCTGGGGCTGAGCTGGTATTTCCACCCTGGGGGCATGTATGTGGTGGGTATGTCCTTCTGAATGGGGGCATGTATACAATGGTGACTATGTAGTTATGAGTGAGTGTGTGTGTGTGTGTGTGCATTCGTACAAGTGCCAATGAGGGCACAAATGGACACCAAGAGGCCCAGGTCAGGTGTGAGGAGAGGAAGGAGGAACAGCGGGAGGAATCCGTGCTGAGCGAAGCCGGTCACCACTGAGACTCTAGACTGTAGGAATGCTTCCTAAATGCTGTCCTTTTTGACCCTGCTTTACAAGGGTCTTCCTCTACCACCCCAGAATGCCATCAGGTGGGCCTGGACAGTACCCAGAGGAAATAGGTGGGGCTAAAGCCCAGAAGCAAGGGCTTTGAGACAGGGGTGGGGCCAGGGTGGCCATACCCAGAGGACAGGGGCGCCATGGCTTTGAGGCTGTTGGGGTTTCGGATCATCTTGTCCAGCGTGTTGACAATCTGGCCGAACTTGGGCCGATGGTTGCGGTCCTTCTGCCAGCAGTCCAGCATGAGCTGGTGCAGGGCGCTCGGGCAGTCCATGGGCGGAGGTAGCCGGTAGTCCTGTTCAATGGCGTTGATTACCTGGGGGATTACAGAGGCATCTGGGTGGGCCTGGGTGGTTGGGGTGAGGACTTCAGGCCCCTGCCAGGAACATTTATCTTTGGAGCATTGCAGGCTTGACCCATGGGGACTCCTCTACCTCCTGTGGCTGCCCTGGGTCCCACCACCCACTGCAGGTCTGTCTCTTATGCCCCTCTCTGCCAACCTTGGAAACCCAGTAACCTCAAGTAGTCTGTCTCCAAGACCTATCAGGGTGACCCTCCAGTGCTGGGCTGTCCCAGCTCTTTGTTCTCATCATCCGTGAGTCCCCTGCTGGCTCTGATGGCTGTGGACATCCCTGCTGGCCCCCTGTTTGACTCTAGGGTAGCCATAGTCTCAATCTGAGTGCTCATGGAGATTCGGGTAGAGAGTTGGGCCCTGAGCTGGCTGGTGACCTTAGAGCCAATACCTGCCCTTCTGTCAGAAATAGGAGGCCAAACATGGCTTAAGTCTGCTCTGCCATGACAAGATTCATCTTCTGGAACTTGACCCTTTCTAGTGTATTTTTTGTGAATGAAAATCCCCGCGGTGACTTCAAACTCCTGCCCTGAAGTCTGCTACAGTGTGGCTCTGAAATGTCACTTAAAGACGCATGTGCTGAAGGCTTGGTCCTCAGCCTGGAACACAATTTGAGAGTGGTAGATCTTTTAGGGGGTGTGGCCTAGTGGGAAGAAGGTAGACTACTGGAGGCATGCCCTGGGAGGGGAAGCTGGGATGCTGGTCCCTTCTGTTCCATTCTCCTTGCTTCCTGAGTGCTCTGAAACGAACAGCTTTCTTTACATTCCCACTGTCATGTACTGGTTGGCCCAAAGAAACGGGCCAACCAGATACAGACCGGAACTGTGCGCTCAAACAAACCTTTCTTCCTGTTAAGTTGATCGTTTCGGCATCTTGTTATAATGACAGAACGCTGACCCACAGAAAGCCTCACCAAGCTTTCTGACAAGGTTTCCACTCCAGTCTCCACACCCCACCTTTCATCCTCACCTCTGCACCTTTGTAAGAGCTAGTCTTCCCACCACATGTCCTCACTCTCCGAGTGCTACTGGTTCTGTGATGACATCCTGGCTGACCCTGTCCTGACTGGCCTCCACATCTACAAGGCTTGACACCTGTGTTCTGCACTTTAGCATCTGACCATAACAATCCCTTGATGCTTGCAGCTGGTTCTCTGAAAAATCATCTTGGGGCCAATGAGATGACTCAGCATCTACCAAGGACCAAGAACCCACACGGTGGAAGCAGAGAACTGATTCCCACAGGTTGTCCTCTGCTTTCACACACACACCATGACACTTTAGCACAGGAGTGTGCAACGTGCACACACGTATACACACACACACACACAGGCAGCATGACTTTTTCCGGCCTGGCCACTTTCACATGCTAAGGATTTGCCTATTGGTGGATGAGCAGGTGACCTCTCTAGTCCCTCTTTTAAGAGTCCAAGGTTCGCCGGGCAGTGGTGGCACACGCCTTTAATCCCAGCACTCGGGAGGCAGAGGCAGGTGGATCTCTGTGAGTTCGAGGCCAGCCTGGGCTACCGAGTGAGTTCCAGGAAAGGTTCATCAGCCTGGGAGCCAGGCCTTCAACCTCAGGGAATTCAGCACAAGGCCAGGAGTCCCTGGTCTTGCCCTCCTCAACCTAGCAGGCCAACAAGGTCCTNCCCACATCCTGGAGACTTACATCCTGGTTGGTCATGTCCCAGTAGGGCCGTTCCCCGTAGGACATCACCTCCCACATGACAATGCCATAGCTCCACACATCACTAGCTGAGGTGAATTTCCGGTACTGGATGGCTTCCGGTGCTGTCCAGCGGATGGGGATCTTCCCACCCTGGGGAGCAGAGAGAAGAAGGAGGTTGATGGGTGGGATGGTGACCTGTCTGTCATCTTCTCTCCATACTCCCTACACTGTGCTCTGTCAGGTCCCAGGAAGAACCTCATTGTTTTCCAAATTCCTCAGTTTGCTTCAACCACAGGACATCTGCATGTGCTGTTCCTGCTGCTGGAAGTGCCTTTCCCCACACTGCCATCTGGACTCCTTTTCATCCTTGAGTCCCCAAAAAGCCTTTCCCTGGTTCTCAGAGAGTTTCTGGTCCCCTAAATTCCACAGTGTGCTCATGCCTCTCTTGCCTTCCAAGGCTATGTTCTGGCTCCCAGCCCTTCAATCTCTTCGGCTCATCATCTCATCTCCCTGCCTCAGCAGCCCAGGTAACCCAAGAGCCCAGGAGGCTTTCCGTGTGTCCCTTCCTGTCTCCAGGGCCCAGTGAAGGCTTGACCTGGGCAGGTCAAGCTTGGAGAGATGGCTATGCCTAGGACCCCTTGCTGCCCCCTTACCAGAGCGCTGGTATAGGTGGGGTCAGAGGTGTCATCCTCCAGGAAGCGTGAGAGCCCGAAGTCAGACACCTTGCAAACCAGGTTGCTGTTGACGAGGATGTTGCGTGCAGCGAGGTCACGGTGCACATAGTTCATGTCTGCCAGGTACTTCATGCCAGCTGCGATGCCCCGCAGCATGCCCACCAACTGGATGACAGTGAACTGCCCATCATTTTGCTTTGGGAAGGGTGGAAAATAGAGTCAATGGAAGAGCCAGTGTCAGAGCTCTGGGACGTCTCACAATGGCAGGTGTCTGCCACCTTTGTACACACTGTGGGAAGGACTCAGACACCCAGGAACCACAGAGTGGCCTAGGAGAGGAGCCAGGCTTGGAGTAAGCGTACAAGGATTGACCCTGACTGTGTTTTCCTGGTAGTGTAAGCTTGGACATAGGACCCACTCTCTCTGAGCCTAATTACTCACCTGTAAAACAGGGCAGAAGTGACATGTGTCTCTTGGGGCTGCTCTGACTTAAACAGGAAGGTACATGGAAGGTGCTGGGACCAACTTCATAAGCATTTGTTGAATGACAGCTGGCCCAATAGCATGCTCTTGACACCCAAGCCAGTGCTCTCTTGTCTTGGTGGCTTACTGTGCTATCCTGAGGGGACTCATCTGTTGGCCTTATATTTTGATTTTTCTCCCTTATCTTGTGCAACTCTGGAGAGCTACAAAGTCTGGTGAACACCCTGGATGGGGTGTCAACACCCCTGGCTGTGGTCTGGGCTCTCCTTTTGGCCCTCTGACCCTAGGCAAATGCTTCTTATCCCTGAACTCTATTCTGCTGTATAAGAATAAGAATGCTTCTTGAGCATGGAGGGGCAGGCACCTCAGATTGTACAACCCTGAGGGAATGCCTGAGCTTCCCAGGGAACCACATTGAGAATGTCTCTGAGATTGCTTTTGAGCTGAGTGGGAGGGAGCTCTGGAATTGATTAACAATGCCTGTTAGGGTAACACAATGGAAGGTGGTGGCCAGTTAGCCATTCCTGATCTAGAGTTTCCTCAAGATCCAATGAAATTATACCCAGCAGCCCTTTTCCTACCCTGCTCACACCCCTGGGGCTTTCCCTACCCGGAGGAAGGAGTCCAGGGAACCGTTCTCCATGAACTCAGTGATGATCATGACAGGCGTGCTCTTGGTGACAACCCCTTCCAGGTGGATGACATTGGGGTGGTCGAACTGGCCCATGATGGATGCCTCACTCAGGAAGTCCCGGCGCTGCTTCTCTGTGTAGCCCGACTTGAGGGTCTTGATGGCTACAAAGATCTCTCTCTTGCCTGGCAGCTTCAAATGGCCACTGCATACCTCACCAAACTCCCCTGGGATAGACACATTGAGACAGGCATTGTGTCATGTGTCAGGTGAGAAGTGCTACCTCCCTGTTGCCTGTCACTCCCATTGTGGGTGCTTTATGATCTCATTATATTGGACACAGGATCCCATTGTGAATGTGGGACCTAGAGAAGGCCCAGCCATCTTTGGGAAAGTGGGTTCTTCATGGNTGCCTTGGGGTATCTGGGGATGAAGACATGGGGATATATGGGGAGATAGGGACAAGACCATGGTGGAAGATGGAAAGGACAGAGCTGGGCTCCAGATCCAGTTCAATATCTAACCTGCTGTGCCTCATGCCAGCCTCAGTTTCCCCTCTGTGCATGTGATGGTTTTACAGGATAACCTCTAAGGGTCCTTTTTACTTGGGAATTCTGAATCTTGAGGAGGATGCTTTGTGTCCCTTGATCTTCAACTTACCATCAACTCCAGGGTCACATTGTGGTTGCCCACCCATGGCCAAACCCACAGTACCCTGAGGCATTTGTCACCTACCTGCTCCGATCACCTGCTCAATCTTGACACAGGAGATGTCAATTTCCTTGGCAAATTCCCGCACTGCCTCATTAGGGTCTTCATAGGTGAAAGGGTCAATATAGATCTTCATGCCTGGGGTCACTGGGGGACAAGACCAGGCTGGGTTACAAGGACAGGCTCGAGAGGTGCACAATGGAAAAAAGGCAGGCAGTCCCCCCAGGGGAAGGATGCTCCTAAATGGCCCCCAAAGGAACTGGAAAATCCCTGACTGGTCACCTGACTTCTAGGTCTCACTAAGTTGATGGGCAGCAAGTAGAAAGGTAGGGGGAACAGAGATCAGAAAAGTGACAGGTTCTAGTCTTGTTCCAAGATCACAGATCACTAATAGCTTTCTGGAGCAGCTAAAAGACTTGTGATTGACTAGCGATGTCTGGTTTTGGCAAGGGCATAGACTAAAAGGCTGGATAGGTTTGCTGCCCTGTGATACAGAATCCAGGTACAAGGACAAGAAACAGGAAGTCATAAACAAAGAGAGGACTTAGAAGATGGCTCAGTCAGTGATGAGCCTACCACTCAAGCACAAGGACCTGAGTTCAGATCTCTGGTACCCACATCAAAGCCAGGGCAGTAGTATGTAGTCCCAGCATTGGGTTTGGGAGAAGTGGATGGAGGTGAGTGGATCCCTGAAGCTCAATGGCCAGCTAGCTTAGTCGAATTGATGAGCTTCAGGTTCAGTGAGACACTGTCCCCCAAAATAAAGGTAGGAAGCGTGACACCAACCTCAGCACTCACAAGCATGCATAGATCTACAGGAACAGGCACACACACTCATATTAACAAGTACAACACACATACACAAATTCATGCATGCACGCACATACACACACACACACACACAGCCAGGTTTATGAGCCTGGTGGGGTTGCCTCACTCACCACATCTTGAGTATCCTACACTCCTTCATCCTCACTAGCTAAGCCTCAAGCCTTTCTGGATCCCTGGATTCCTTGGTGACCAGCCTGAAGTCAAACCCAGGACACACTCATTTCATTCCTGACCTGCTGTCAATGTGTATGTGTGGATTCAGAAAGAGAAGAAGGCAGTCTGGACATCAAAGTCCCCGTTCTGACCCATGATGAGTCAGTGAACTGCTGTGATGGAAGGAAAGGCGATCAGTCTGTCGTCCCCTTCCAACTTGGTACTCCAGCACCCAGGCCTTCCTTTGCGCTCCCCACTCTCATTCTCTGTGCTGAAAGCTGTGCCACTGGAGGCAGCCGTTCTAGGAATCAGAAGCTGGAGTCTCTGGGTCCTTATAGGTCACCAACCCAGCTCAGCTCTGTGACCCTAGAACCATTTGATGACTGTTCTCTGCTTCTACTTCAGACATCCCATGAATCTGGGAGTCAGAGCCTAAAGTACAGGCCCTTCTGCTTGCGTGACAAATAAAGTTTTTGGAACACAGCCATGCTCATTGATTTTATACCAGGGATGCAGGGTGGAGTACTAGAAGAGACCCACAAAAACTAAACAGCTCAGCATATGGCCAACCCTAGCTCTAATACATTAGCTATGTTTGTGACTGTGTTGGTGTGTGTGTGTGCGCTAAGCTGGCCCTTTCAGTCAGGGGTTATAAATCCGAGTCTGTAAGCCTTTTGGCGGCCCCTGGATAGGTTTTGAGAGGGCCAAAGACCCCCAGGAATAAAATGTACTGATTATGATTGGCTTTTTTTGAATTAAAATAGTAATTCATGAGTTGGCAAGATGACTCAGTGGGTGAAAGTGCTTGCTTCATGAGCATGACAACCAGAGTTTGATTTCTGGAAACCATGCTAAAAAAAATAAAAAGCCAGATGTGGCGGTATACATCTCTAATCCCAGCACTCCTACAGAGAGATAGGAGGTGGGGAAATGGGAATAGCCTGGACGTTTGTGGGTCAGCTGGCTTGGAATATGCAGCAATGGCAGAAGCAATATGACAGGTCCTGCCTTGGTGAGGTGAAGGATAGAGCTGACTCCCAAAACTTGCCCTCTGACCTCCACATGTATGTAGATGTACATCGATGCTTAAACATAGTCATCCATATTTACAAAATAACAACAAATAAAAACCAGAGAAGAGAACTGGGCCATGTTATTTTAAAAAAGAAATGTACAAAGTCCAAAATTGTGGTAATAAATATGATAAAAAAAAGTATCTTGAAAAAAATCCATCCCTGAGTATAGATGTCTAGATTTTTCTGTTGCAGAATGTTATAAATGGGGATGGGGAGATGGGTCCGTGGGTACAAGCACTTGCCTTGTGAGTGTGAGGACCTGAATTTAATCCCCAGAACCTACATATGGACTGGATCCAGCAGCATCTATAACCCCAGCACTCCTATAAGCAGATGGCAGGAAGAGACAGGGAGCTCCCCAGAAAGCTAGTGGGCCAGCTAGCATGGATCATGCAGCCGAAAAACAAGAGACTGTTTCAAAGTAGAAAATGAAGCTCAACATCTAAGGTTATCCTCCATTCTCTACATATACACTGTGGTGTGTATGTGCCTGCATTTACACACATACACATACATACACATTATGTACACACACAGTTTTTAAAAAAAGAACCTTAAAAGGCTGGAGAGATGGCTCAGCAGTTAAGAGTGTACACTGCTCTTGCAGGGGATCTGAGTTTGGTTTCTAGCATCCATGTTGGGTAGCTCATAACCATCCATAACTCCAGCTCCAGGGAATCTGGTGCCCTCTTCTGGCCTCCACAAGCAGCTGCACTCATGTGCACATATTTCCCCCCCCCCCACACTTCTCTTGGCCATATGATACAAAACTTTCAGTAGAGTTGTACAGGAGCCCAAGATTTCACAAAGACAATAAGAAACACCAGCCAAGATTGAGTGCCTGGGAGGAGAGCTGGGCACGGGCTCTCAGCTCACTGCTCTCTCCCTGGCACACGTCTCAGATCTCTGCACACAATAGATGCTCCAAGTCTGGGGAGCTGAGGATCCAGGCGACAAAGATGAATTATAGTAACAGCAGCTGTCACTTGCTGAGCCTTTATCTGAGCCTGACACTGTGCCAGACTCTTTGCATGTATTTCCTTATTTCTCCCTCGTCCTCCCAGGAGCTGTGAGACAGAACTGTAGCTCCATGAAGCCAGTCACTCAGGCCAAGGCCACATATCTTGGAGCACCAAGGTTTTTCAGATTTGAGCACAGGTGTGATACATTTTCTTCCTTTTTTAAAAAAAGATACTATTTTTAATTATGTGTAGGTAAATGTATCCAAATATGGTATGTGCACATGAGTGCAGGTGCCTGCAGATGCCAGAGGTATCAGATTCCCTGGAGCTGGAGTTACACTTGTGAGCCACCTGATGTGGGTGCTGGACACCTGGTTGTCTGGAGGAGCAGCAAGTGCTCTTAACTACTGAGCCATCTCTCCAGTCCCAAGCCTGATTCTTATATTTATGGGACCAGGGATTGAACCCAGGGCCTTGTGCATGCTAAGCAAATGCTCTATGACAGAGCTATAGATCCCCAGACCTCAAGGATGGTTCTGTTTTTATAAAAACATTATTTTATAGGTATGGTTGTTTTTTGGCCTGCATGTAAGTTTGTGCACCACATGTATGCAGTGCCAATGGAAGCCAGAAGAGGGCGTCGGATTCCTGGAACTATAGTTACAGTTTGCGCTGCTATGTGGGTCCTGCAGAACCTGGGTCTTCTGCAAGAGCAGCCAGTGTGCTTAACCGCTGAGCTACCGCTCCAGCCTCAGGGATAGTTCTTAGTCACAACTCTCATTCCTGCTGGCCCTGGCACAGGCTTCCCTAACCTGGTGTGTGAGCCACATCTCCTTCCTTCCAAGTCAGCCTCCTCAGAGCAAGGAGAAGCCCCCCCTTTTTTTTTTGTTCAGACTCAATACCATGGGTCACAGTGCCTGGCTTTCAGCTTCTTGAGTTTCAGCACAACTCAGGGAGATCCTTTCTGACAGGCCAGCTGGGGAGGGAGGGTAGGAATGAGGTCACTCCAGGAGCAAAGGAGACCCAGCCAAGGTCGGCACCTTTACGGGCAGCAGCCAGAGGCCACCCCCAGCCTTAGCTGGGAGCATGTCAGGATTACTAGGGGACAAAGGCAAGCACCTCTGCCTGGCACTGCAAGCCACTCATAACTGGCCCCATCCAGCCCTCGGCTCCATCCAATCTACTAGCTGCTCTAGTTTGGATGAGGTCTGTTCTCTAGCTGGTTCATGCATGAGACTTGGTTCTCAGCATGGCATGTGGAGGTGGTGGGCCCTTGAAGAGGCAAATCACTGGAACACAACACTGGGGAGGATGGATGGAGGTTTGTAGAGACTAGTTAGTTCTTCTGAGAGATTAAAGAACAAACCCAGTCCTCCTACCTGTCTTTCTATGCAGCCTCTCCCTGTCACACACATTCCTGCTCTAGAACCCTCTACCTCAGGGCCTTCAGCAGAACAGCTGATTGAGAGTTTGATTAACCTCCTTTCTTGACACATCATGTAGCCTCGGGTGTTTTGTGACATCAGCAAACAATAGACTGCTAACACTAGATAGTAAGGGTCCTTTCCTAGGGGCTCCGGGCACATCTCATCCCTCTTGCTTCTGAAGTCATGTTGTTCTTACCCCCTTAGGACACCTCCTTTTCTTCTCTGAGACCATATCAAATGCCACCTCCTCTGTGAAGCCTGACTGGACTTCTCAGAAGGGGCTGTGACCTTCCTTAGGTACCACAGCCCTGTCTCCACTGTCAACTATAACCTCAGTGTCTGTGACTTTTCTATCCTGGTCTACAGCTTCCTAACACCCACGCCCACACCTCCCCGAATGGTGCCTGGGGGTGTTTTACCTTCTCCCCCAGGAAGACATTCTGTCTTGTTCCAGCTCAATCCCAAGGACTGGTATACAGCAAGCACTCAATGAATGCTTATTGTAAAATCACAGTGATTCACTTAGGAATCTTCTTCTCGTTTGGGGCCATGAGTACCTTTGAGAATTTAGTGAAAGCCACAGTTCTGCCCCTTGGAGAAGGATTCCCACGGGTGTGTACACTCCCATACTCCACATGCAATACTGGAGTTCATGGGCCTGGTGAGCTCCCACAGTCTGATCCCAGGTTAGAAGCCCTTGCTCTAGTGTTTGCTCGACCATGAGTGTGAAGGTGGTAAACAGCAGGTACTTAATAGACACTTGCTGCATACACATTCAATGTAGATTTATTGGGTATGAGTCTGTTCTATAGAGTTGGTAGTTTTAAACCAGTCATCCTTTCTAATGATCCGTCCAGGTAAAATGCTATCAGGCGGAACCTTGTGATGTTGCTAACATCTGACTGAGTCTGACTTACAAAAAACGGCAACTTCAGCGGGGTAGTGGTGCACACACCTTTAATCCCAACACTCAGGAGGCAGAGGCAGGCGGATCTCTGTGAGTTCGAGGCCAGCCTAGTCTACAGAGTGAGTTCCAGGACAGCCAGGGCTGTTACACAGAGAAACCCTGTCTGGAAAACAAAATAAAACAAACAAAAAACAAAAACAGCAACATCATTTGGTCTGACTCAGTTTTACTGCCACTGGACGGAAGACTGGCATAGGAAGGCAAAATGATCCACTCAAGGAGACACAGGCACAGCTAAGGAATGCCGGCAGTGGGGTCTGACCCAGTCAGCTCTCGGTTCTCTTTGGTGCCTACCCAGCTGCCAGATTTCCAGGCACAGCAGATGGACAACAACTTCATGGCCAGAAAGACCATCTCCCAGAATAGCCCCCAGGAAGGACATTTGCTAGCCTGAGCCTGGGTGAGGATGTCCACAGAGTCAGCAGCAATAATGGGCTGTTGTCTACAACAATGGGCTGTGAGTGCCATAGACCACCATCTTAAATCTAGATGGACCTCTCAGGAGACAGGAGGAGAACCAGGCATGCAGAGGCCTGGGTTCGAATTCTGTCCCTGTGGCTACTCATGCTCACAAGGGAACTACTTCACGAGTTTGAATCCAGGTTCAACCAGCTGTGTGCCCTGTCTCTCAACCTCTGTCATCATGCTTGCCACAAAATGAGCAACAATGTCCCTCATTAGGGGACTATGAGGATTAAATGAGAGACTCGTGTGTGTGTGTGTGTGTGTGTGTGCATGTGTGAGTGTGTGNGTTTTTGGTTGTTGTTGTTTTTTTTTACACACTTATTTGCATGTGTGTGCCCCAGCAAATGTGTGGAAATCAGAGGACAACCTCTGAGAGTCATTCACTGGCCTGGAACGAGCCGATTAGGCTAGGCTGGCTGGCCAGCGAGCCCCAGAGATCCTCCTGCCCCCTCCTTCCCTCCCAGTGCTGGAATTACAGTCGGGTACCACATGCTTGGCTTTTTCCTTCTCCATAGGTTCTGGGATCAAATCAGGTTCTCATGCCTCACTACAAGTACCATTTCCACAGCCCTGGAGAAATTTTCTAAAGGACTTAGCAGAGCATTTTGCAGACATAAAGCAACAAATAATTGTTGCTTCATGTTAAGTAGACGTGGCTTTCATTAAATGTTACTATTAAAAGGACACTATTATTATGCTAAGATCCACTGACTCATCTGAAGGACCCACCATCACTCTTTCTGTGGTCTATAGAAGGATGTCTAGGCCTAGAGAGGTGAAGTGTTTTTCTCCAGCTCAACTAGCTGGCCAGTGGCAGAGCAGAGATGAGAAAGAAATAAGGTCAGCCCCTCTGGCTCCACATCCAGACACCCTAGAATCTGGTCCCCACTCAGCATGTGCAGATGGCTGGGACATAAGAGTCTGTGTTGGTGACCCTGAGCCAGCCACACACATCTCTGGCTCTCCACACTGTCCTTCCTCTTGGCTGTGGAGGGCTGTGGGGATGGACATGGGATTCAGGACACGTCCTGCATGGCTCTGAGAGCTCAGGGCAGGGAACAAAGACTCAGTATTAAGGGATATTGATCTCTGAACAAATCCTGGGGTCTATTTTAAAAATAAATCTCCAGTTGGGCGGTGGTGGCACACGCCTTTATTCCCAGCACTCAGGAGGCAGAGGCAGGTTGATCTCTCTGAATTTGAGACCAGCCTGGTCTACAGAGCAAGTTCCAGGACAGCCAGGGCTACACAGAGAAACCTTGTCTCTAACCCCCCATATATATATGAATATATATATATATATATATATATGTATATATATTCATCTATTTCCTTGCTATTGGCTCAGGCTCCAAATTACCGTGCTCCCAAATGGCTCTGGGTGGTAGAGCAGGGAACCTCACCTTGCTCTGCCTTGGTGGGGTGGACACAACACAAGGAGGTGGCGGGACTCAGCTCCTTCCCAGAGCTTCCGTGTAGTCTGGGTGCTGGAATCTAAACTCACAGTGGGGCTGTTACAGGGATTAAATGGTATCCGTGCATTGAAAATGAAAGCAGGTTTCTGTTTTTGTTGTTGTATGTGTGGGTACATGTTACACACATGTGTGCAGGCACCTGTGCATGCATGCATGCATGCATGTGGAGGCCAGAGGTCAACATCACACATCTTGTATTTTCACTGACTCGGGGCTTGCTAAGCAGCCTGGGCTGCCTGGCCAGGGAGTCCTAGAGATCTGCACTCAGCTCCCCAGCACAGGGACAGCAAAGAGAGAGATTCAACAGTTTTTACATGGGTTCTGGGGATTGAACTCAGGTCCTCGTGCTTGAGAGGCAAACACTTTACCTCCTGATCTGTCTTGCCAGCCCGAGAAAACAATTCTTCCTATCTTTTTTTTAACGTTTTGCCTGCTTGTTATGTTTATGCACCATTTTACATGCCTGGTGCCCAAGGAGGTCAGCAAAGGGCTGTTGGATCCCCTGGGACTGAAGTTGCAGATGGCTGTCAGCTGCCATGTAGGTGCTAGGATTTAAACCTGCTCTGAAAGAGCAGCCAGCGCCCGTATCTTCTGTGCCATCTCTCCAGCCCCAACAACTCTTAACACTTAAGCACACAAAATGTGTCTACATCTACGACCATGATGGCGGTTGGAGGGAGAGCTGCGGTCGTGACTTCTTCCTAACACATTAGTGAAATGTGACTGTCATTTCTCAGTGACCTTCCCCTGTTGTGATGTTTACGATAGCCTTTCCCATCGCTCTGTTCAGTAGTCACTTGAAGATCTTCATGGAAATGTTACCAACTGATTTTTATATTTATGTCAGAGTGATTTCTAAGCCCAGGAACTTTCCCTTCAAATTTCTGGAGCCGGAAGCCTGCATTCCGAGGCTCTGCTCTAACCCCACCTCTAGGCCAGCAGTAAACAGCTGAGGGCTGAGGATGTGGCTCCATGGGCAGAATGCTTCCTAGCATGCACAGAGTCCTGGGTTCTAACCCTAGCATTATGTAAACTGGGTGTGGTAGCACATGCCTGTAGACCCAGCACTTGGGAGGTGGAGACAGGAGGATTATAAATTCAAAGTCATCTTTGGCTACATGGTGAGTTCAAGAAGAGCCTTGGCTATTTGAGACTCAGACACACACACACACACACACACACACACACACACACACAGAGGCTGGATCCAACCACTTCCTATCAATGCCCCTGCCACCTGGTGTAGCTATGGCCTGGGTGGCTCAAGAGCAACCTCCCTGGCTTCCTAGCTTCAGTGTTTTCTCTCTGTTCTCCACACAATATCCAGAGAAGCCTTTGCTGGGACTGTAACAGAAAGTCAGTCGTCAGCTCAGAACTTGCTGGGGCTCCCCACTTCACTTAGAGGAGAAGCCAAAGTTCTACATGGTTGGCAATCACTCCAACTTCCCATTCCCACCCCTACTCTGCCCTAGCCGTCCAGGCCTGCTCCACCTACAAGCCTTTGCACTGGCTAGTCCCCTGGCCTGCAATGCTCTTCCCTGGAGGTATCTGAGCAGCCTACTCTCCAAGCGCCTTTGCGTCTTTGTTCAAATGAAACACTCTCAATAAGGCCCTCACTTAAACTCCGATTTAAACCCATAACACCCCCTTGTCCCCAGCTCTGGGTCCATCTCCCTATATAGCTCACTCATGTGTGTGGTACCCACTCTGTGCTGGGTGCCCTGTTAGTGGCAGGGAGACAAGTTCAGATCTGGAGAAGACCTGCTACATCTGCAGGGAGACCAGGCAAGAGTTGGACAATGTCCCTGGTAAGACGGGCTGCACTGGCTCAGACTAGGGTTAAAATTGGGATGGGTAGAGTCAGGGGAGGACGGTGATGATGCATGATGGGGTCATCACAGGAAGTGCACACGGAACAGCAGGTGCAAAAGCCAAAAAGTTAGAGGCAGCCTGGCACATCCAGGACCAATGTGGCTTTAGACAGGGGTAGAAGAGATGACTCAGGGGTTAAGGGCACTTGCTGCACATCATGAGGACCAGAGTTCGGATCCCAGCACCCATGTAACAAGTCAGGTGTCCCACAAGCACTTGTCACTCCAGTTCCAAGGGATGTGACATTCTCTGTGTGGGCACATAGGTAGGTGTACATCCCACACACACCCCAACCCTCCATGGCTCATACACTCATACAATCACATATACTCATGCACACACATACATGTTTAAACACAAATAAATCTTGAAGAAGGAGGAGAAGGAGGAGGAGGAGAAGCAGCAGCAGCAGCAGCAGGAGGGGCTTCATGGAGATGGCAGAGAAGGGCCCCAGGGTGAGTACGTACTGTGGCCACTGGTGTAGTGCTGCAGCTTGTCGGTGTACTCTGAGTCGGCACGCTCAAACCCCCGTCTTCTGGAACAAGAGCAAAGGGCTGGAGCCACCTGGACGCACCCAGGGAGGTGGGAGCCACAGTAGGTGATAGGGAGAGAGGGTGGGCAAGCCCTTCAGGCCACTCCCTTGCTGGAGGTGGTGGTATCTAGGCCTGTCCTTTGTCTACCCTCGCCCTGGCCCCGCCTGTCCTTCCCATTTCTCCCTCCTCAAACCCAGGCTCACTCTGTCCCCTGGCCTTTCTGCCACCAAGTCCCTTTAAGGAAGATTCTAGTTGTGGCTTCTGATTCCACTAACCTCAGGAGCTCTGTCTGTCTGTCTGTCCTCCTATCTGCCTGAGCTTGCTCTGGTCCTCGGTTGGGAAGTGGGGGGGGGGTGTCTCTTTAAGCAGGAAGAGTCTTTGCATCATGTCCTATAGCCATCAAGGATTGACTCCACCCTTCTGTCTCTGCCTTGCCACCCCCACCCCTGCCTGGCCCTTCCTGGCTAAGCCCCTCCCGTATTTTCAGCACTTCAGCCTCTGCCTGGGGAAATGAATGGTGTCTTTCTTCATCATCCCTAAAGCTCCTAGCATCCTGCCATCATCTTGCCCACCGTTCTGGAATGGTCCTCACTGCTCAAGTGACTCAGTGTGCAACCCTGTCCATGTACTTGTTTGGACAGCACCTGACTCTATTGTATGGATGGTTGATGATCACCTAAGGTACCCTGGCCTACTGGAACCCCTCCCTGCCACCAGTAGCTCCCAACTATGGATGAAGACCAGGCCCAGAAGCCGCCACCCACCTGTTACATACGATGGCAATGACGACCACAGCGATGAGGAAGACTAAGCCAGCAGCGGAGGAGCCAACGATGAGAGGCAGCTTCTCCTTGATGCTGGTCTGGTACTCGGCTGTAGAGACAGTGCAGTGGTTATCTCAGCCTGGTTTGGGGACATGACCCTGCCTCCATCCTCCACCATGATGGTGTCGGGGTGACCCCTAGATTCCCCTCTTGCTTCTAATCCAGCAACTGCTTCATGCTGAGCAGGAAAGGTGACATGAGAAGGAAAAAGCCTCTGACTGGCTTCAATCCTCACTTCTTCATCTATGAAGTGGGCACAGGGCAGGGACCCCCGCATTCCCATGTTGATGTGGTAATAAGCAAGAATGGCTGAGGCCCAGTTCCCTGGACAGGAATCCTGACCACAATGGGCAAGCAGTCTATCAACTGAGTAATACCTCCAAGATGGGGAGACTGACAGTTCTCATCCTATAGGATTGTGGGTAAATCTCTGACAATATTTGGCTCACAGTGAACACTCAACCAGCTTGGAATCCCATTGTTACTGTTTGCAGTGTCCCTCACAGAGACTTCCATAGCAGCCCTGAGATACGCTTTCTACAGTGGCCTCTCATGCTTGAGGAAACCAAGCTTGTGGAGGTCAGAATGGGCCTGAGGCTATCCAGGAAAGAAGAGGTCAAAGCCAGCATGCAAGCTCATCTGCCTGCCCTGAGGCCAGGATGTGAATGACAGTGCACAGATGCACTTGGCATCAGCTGGGCTGGTGCCAGCTACCCCAGCACCCCCGTTCATGTTATTATTAAGAAGAGGAGCTTGTCAAGGTCAAGAGGTGAGGTCATTTTGGGTTCTTAGTGCCTGCACATGGCCTGGCATACAGCAGGGCCCTGGCACAGAACTGTTAGTTAATAAAGAGGACTTGGGACAGTGCCCAGTCCCTGGCCAGTGAGCTCATCTGACATGCAGGGGCACACAGAAAGGCAAGAGGAGCTGCTGGTGAGGGAGGGGCAGAGGGCAGAGGAGGCAAGTGTTGGAAGACAGGTGAACATACAGGGAAGGCTTCTATAGTGGAATTTATAGGTCACCCAAGATATAGGAATTTATGGTCATCCAAGAGCCTCTGGATGGTTTAGCCAGATGAGAGCCAATGTCCACACTCCATGGCCAGAGGCTAAGAAGCGACAAGTCTAACTCTAAGAAAGTGTCCAAGAACTTGGTTGGCTGGTGACAGGCCCATGGAAAGGATACTATTTTAAATATAGTGTCCCCAAACCAATTCTGAGCTAGGTCCCTAAGACTCATACATTTTTTTAAAAAGATTTATTTATTATGTATACAGAAGAGGGAGCCAGATCTCATTACAGATGGTTGTGAGCCACCATGTGGTTGCTGGGAATTGAACTCAGGATCTCTGGAAGAACAGTCAGTGCTCTTAACCTCTGAGCCACCTCTCCAGCCCGACTCACATATGTTTGATGTTGTTGGTAATGATGGTAACATAATTATCATCTCTTTTATAGACAAAAAGGCAGGGCCAGAGAGGTTAGGTGACCTGTTTTCAGGGACGCAGTTAGGGCCAAGCCAGAAGTGGACTGCCATCTGTCTTGCTTCAGAAGTCACACCTCTTTATAATCTACTGTTCCTCAAGATTATTAAAGCAGAAAAGGTACTCAGAAACCACACAATCCAGTACTGGGAAACAAACATAGCTCATAGGCCCACTCCTTTGTCCAGGGCAGACATTACTAATTTATCCCAGTACTTCTTTCCGCTCAGTTTAGATGGGGTTTCAGAATTCTCAGTCTCATTGCAACTTGCTGGACTTGTAAATGGATACAATATTTACTATCTCAATTAAGCACAATGCTTCTTTGTTTTATAGATAAAAGTCCAGAGCAGGGAAAGAAAAGGATTCGATTAGCATGGATGTGCAAGTTATGTCTGACCTCCTAAGCATCCCAGAAGAAGAAGCAGTCTCACTGATATGATGGTAATAGAGAAGTAGGGACCTTTGTGGGCCACAGAACTGGAGGCTCTATGGCTAGCTGTGCAGTTTGTATCATGCACAGAGGCTCACATTTGGGAGGAAGTGAGGTGGTCTTGCTTTCTGGTTGGCACAGGCTTCCTAGGAACAGGGTCCTACATTCGTGCATTTGCTCATTGGTTGGTGGGGCTGGTACTTGGTGCTCTCCACTTACCTTCTGTCATGGTTTGGAAGTACATCTTGCCACTGTAGCGCCCATAGCCTGCAACGGTGCGTGCCCGCACCTGGAAGACATAGATGGCGCCGGCTTTGAGGCCCTGCACGGTGACCGTGTTGGTGGGGCTTTTTATGGCTGTGGCGTTGTATTCACTGAGCTCCTGCTGGGGAACAGAGAAGATGGTTAAAGAGAGCAGGAGCCTGCCACCTTCTGCTGCTCCTTGGGGCAGGCCCTTTCCAGTGCCAGGTTACCCAATCATGCCTGTGTCGAGTGCTTCCCATGGAAGCAGGCATAGTATTTTTCTGTCTCGGATCTGGATAGGTGACCTGCTTTGGCCACTAGAACACTCTAGGAGGCATGAGAATGGGCATGGTGCAGACTTTACATGTACCTAATGATCTGGCTAGGCTTCTATGCTTTCATCATCTGCCAGGAGAGGGGCTTGAACCAGGTTCTAGAACTAGAGAATTGCAGGTGGTTCCAGAACAAGAAATGTGTGGAGACCTTGACCCAACTCTTGGCTGAAATACAGCTATTTAACTCACAGATGCCAATCTATGAGCAAATAGCCACCTCTTGTTGCATGCCATGATGCTTGTAGGATTGCTTTTTTTTGCAGCATTATCTCAGCAAGAGCTGACTAATGCACATATGTTGAGTAACCACTGTGCGCAGAGTCTAAGAACTAGACTAAGTTCTTGAAAACTGCAGTATGGAGACCCATTTCATCACTTCTACACCTGGCTCTGCCATGGGCCTTTGTTGTTTGTTTGTTTTGAGACAGGGTCTCATGTAGCCCAGGCTAGCTTTGAACTTGCTATGTAGTAGGGGATGACTGACTTTGATCTTCCTACTTCGATCTCCCAAGTGTTGGGTTTATGGGTGTGCACCATCAAGCCCAGTTTTATGTGGGCTCTTTGCATTTTAGGCAGGCACTATATAGCAGCTGAGCCACACCCCCTATACCTCCATCCTGTGCCATGATGAGTTTTGCAGATCACTTGCTTGGTCTCAGCACCCCAGGGGGAGGTGAGAACCAAGGCTTGGAGAGGGACAGTGGCATTCAAGTTCACACATATTGATTAGTGGCTGCTTTGGGGCTCAAAAATGGGCCCCACATGGAGCCATTTCTAGTGCTCAGGACTTTGGGTATATGAGACATAATGTTCCCATCTTTGAGAGATACAGATCACCATTCTGACTTTCTGGGTGTTGCCCCAGGCAACCTGAGGAGAACAGGACAAAGATCCAGCTGAGCAGTGGGACTGCAGATGTGACAGGGCTAGACTCAAGTGCTGCACACTTACACATCTGCCAAACCTTCCCTGAGCATCTTCCTTATATTGGGCCTTGGCTGAGCACTAGGGTCTCATAGGAGGCTGAGGTGTAAGCCCCAGCCTCAGAGCTCCAACTAGAACAGCTTCCTGGGGATTCAACCTCTCAAAGAGGGGAAAGCCAATGGACAGCTCTGGGTCCTTTTCCAACACAAAGACACCCAGTCACACATGTTGATTACGTATGTATGTCAGGTGCACAGAATCCCAAGTGCATCCCGAGACAGTGAGATAACAACATTATCCCAGGCACTGAAGTGAGCCTGCTTTCCGGATTCAGACACCACTCTGCTACTGGGATCATAGGAGCTGCCTAAGAGGGAAAATTTCTGGGTATGAAGTACTCATAGTGCAAGGGAGGTAGAGAAAGCTGAAAGGAGAGACCTGGCCTCAGTGGGGATCTGTAGTAAGGTCAGAGAAAGCTCCCCAGGGAATGGAGGGCTCTGGACTGAAACCTTAAAGAACACACAGGAGCCATGCAGGCAAAGAAGGGTCTTCTGGCAGAAAAAGCAGCGGGAGCAAGGGACAGAGAAGAGCTTGGGATACAGGGAACAGGCCTGGGAGTGTCTCCTGCTGCGTCCCATGCCAGGGAGCCAGGCATGGTTCTTGGGAGGCCAGACAGGAAGCTGCTTTTCCTGGGCCACCACACCTGTACTCTCTTTCAGGGAGCCTCCTACATCTCCCCAGCTGAACATTGGGATGTCCCTCTGAGATGCCAGAGGGAGGGGATTTCTACCACACCCCTTGCATTTTATTCTCCTGCATCAAGAGTGGGATTTATTTTGCACCGTGGAAGCCAACTCCACCCAGGATCACAGGCCCTCATGACCCACATCCCCCAGTCTTTCCTGATACGTGCCCACTGTTCCCCAGCCACCCCCAACTACTTACTGGCACATACAAACAGTACAAACAGGTTACTTAGATGAACACATAACTTCTATTTTACTTTGTTTTGGAGATAGAGTTTCATGTAGCCCAGGATGGCCTGGAACTTGCTATGTAGCCAAGGATGACCCTGAACAGATAATCAACCTGCCTCCACCTCCTAAATTCTGGGATTACAGGCATGTACTACTGTGTCCAGTTTATGTGGTGTTAGGGGTGGAACCCCGGGGCTTTGGGCATAGTAGGCAAGCTCTTTACCCATTGAGTTGCAGCCCCGGCCCCAATCGATATACAATATTTTAATATTAATTTATTAATATATATTAATATATAATGTATATTATATAAATTTTTGTATGTATTTGTGTGTATGCATAGCTCTTGAATATGGAAGTTAGAGGTCAAAAACAGTGTCTTTCTCACTTGTTATCCATCATGCTTTTTGAGACGGGGTCTCTCACTGGCCTGACCAATTAGGCTAGGCTGGCTGGCCAGCAAGCCCCAGGGATCCACCTGTCTCCACCACCCCAGTGCCAGAATTATATGTGTGCTCTTCTGTGCCCATTTTTTGTTTTGTTTCAACATAGGTGCTGGGGATTGAACTCAGGTCCTCATGTGGCATGGCAAGCACTTCACCAAACAAAGAGTCTCTCCAGCCCCACTTTCGTAATATAACTAACTATATTCTATGCTCTATTTGGTGCATACATTAAAATTTTCTTCATTAAAATTTAGTCTTGGGCCCCATATTTTATTTATTTCTGTGGATGGGGCCCAGAGCCTCAGGGGAGTGTTCTGCCACCAAGACACATACCTCCTACTGGGTTTTATCAGGTGACCCCCCGCCACTTCCTTGGACACTAGGCTCTTGGCTAGGTTCTCCGGCCTCAAGTGTTCTCTCCTCCTCCATCTAGCAGCTCCCTGCTCATCATTCAAGGCTCAGCACAAATGCTAACTCTGATGGGGACCTTTTGGATGTCCCAGCCAGGAGTAGTAGATGTAAAATCTCTTCTATTGTTCTAATGCATGTGCCTATCTTCTCTGAGGATGTGGGTTTCCCAAGGGCAAGGACCACATAATTTATCTCTAGATCCCCCTCTCAGTACACACAGTAGGTGCTCCTTCCTCATTGACACGCATGGCCAACCTAGGGCGCAATTCCAAGACTGACCAGTAGGTGCCGCTGCGCCACATGATTTCTGTTCCAGCACAAAGGTTGGAGTCCACATTCTGGGTGGGTGCCACTTTAGGTTTGAATTCCTGATGATACGAGGACAAGAGAGGTAATTCTGGTGTCACAGGTGTCCCGGGAGAGTGAGGAACCAATCTGAGCAGATTGCTTTCCTAAAGCCAGGCACAGGATGCAGATGGGACTAGAAGCTATTTTAAATAACAAGTTTCTCTTCCACTTAGTTGCATTGTGTCCTCAGGATGGACCCTTTGCTTCCCTGAGGCTTGGTGTGCCAATCCAGAAAATGGAGCAATAAATGCCAAACCTCTAGAATTCGATCAGGCAGCACATGGCTCATGGAGATGCCAGACAGACTGTATTGGCCCGGCCTTGTCTCTGGAGTACCGTTGGCTGGGCATCACCGGGTGATGGGAGATATGCAGGGAAGCCTACCAGGGCCACTATATAGAACCAGGCCCCAGCCATCCTGCTTGCTTGCTTGCTTCCTCCTTCCCTCTTTCTATCTCTCCCTCCTTTTCATTATGTTGAGCCAGACTTGCATAGCCCAGGCTGGCCTCACTATGTAACTGAGAATGTGATCTTGAACTCCTGATCCCTCTGCCTCTGCCTCCAGAGTGTTGGGATTACAGACGTGCACCACTCTAGCTGGTTTGCAGCCTTGGCCTTCTCATTTAAAAGGAAGGTAACAGCAGTGGGCTACCTTCACGTGATTGTGGCGATCCCAGAGAATGGTTAGAGCTTTTAGCATACAGATGTGGGTACTATGCACAGTAACTCCATAAATGCCAGCTCTCACGGTCATTGTCATCAACACTGTTAGAGAGTAGTCCTTACCGAGGTTCACCAAAAGGTAAAGGAAGGCTGAGGGGAGTGGTGCTCTGGACAGATCTTGTTTCGGTTTCACCAAACACAGCTGGACCTCCACAGTTCACCCCATTCCCGGTCCTTGTTCCCTGTCTGGAATGCTCGCCTTTCTTAGCTACTGACTGGACATTTCTGTTGAATTGTCATTGACATAGATGTCAGGGTCCCTGCATCGCCCAGTGACTCTGCTTCCAGCTGTGGAGAACACAAACCCATGGGCTCTGGGGAGCTGCTAAAGGAGGCCACTTCCCCAGGGACACTGGATGGATGGAAACGATCGGTCTGAAGTGAGCCTGCTGCCCATTTACCCTGCAGCCTCAGGCAATGGCTGTCAGTTCAGGTGCAGGGAAGGCAACAAGCAGGTCCCAGTAGATCTGGGTGAAAGGACAAACCACCGAGATCCACTGTTGTTCCTAAAGGGCCTTCCTGGAGACAAAAGAGGATTGGGGAAGGTGGGAGTGGCCCTCTAGTGGGGGAGACCCAATGTTCATACTAGAAAGTTCTGGAACATTCCAGAAAGGAATAAATTGTGGGCACAGGGCAGATCCTAGATGTTAGGTAAGAGCCAGCCACGGCTTGCCATGTATACATCTCACTATTGCAACCTGGCTGCCCTTCCCAGGTGATGCTAGGCGGCTAGGCATCAGAGCAGAAGTTGATCTTGCTTCCCTGACACCACTATGACTCACTCCTCCCTCTTTTGGGTCCTGGATCCCAGCCTGTGCCTTCCGCTTCCACTGACCCTTGGCACATCCTTCAGGGTATCCTAATCCTCCTTGGCAAGTGCCATGCCTATACCTGCAAATCTCCTGCCCCTAGAACCAGCACCATCCCCAGAGCCATCCTGTCATGCCCCTGGGGCCCTGGGCATCCAAATATCTCAACCTGTCACCTCTCACCAACTCTGCTGCCAACCTTCTCCCAACTCGAGCAACCACTGTTTCTCACTTGGTGTCCCGAGCATCTCTGGGTCCCCCCTCCCCCAGTCTGTTCTATTTTCCACACAGTGGATGGATAGATCCTTAACGCAACTGAAGTCAGATCCCAGCATTCCAGAACCTTCTATCACACTCTAAATCAAATCCAGACTCACCAGGCCTGGAAGGCAGGACACACCCCAGCCAGCCTCCCTTTCCAAATGCTCCCCTGTGGTGTGCTCTCTCTCTTGCCTTGTTGTTCTTGTTGAGATCTGAGATCATTTCTCTCTTCTCCTAATGCAGCTGCTTAGCTCTGCCCCAGGGCCTTTGAGCCTGCTGTGCCTGCTGCCTGAATAACTGCCTTCATCACACATCCCTCTGTGAACTTCTCTCAGCTTTCAAACCTCAGCTCAAATGTCCGGGATGCAGGCCTCCCCTCACCCATTCCACGGCTGTGGACCACTCTTAGGTACCTCCCACCCCGAGACCTTTGTTGGCCCTTCTGCAGCAAATACCCCCACGTGACTATTCATGTCTCCGCCTTTGTTCTTTCCAGATGGCGAAGTCCTCTGCAGCCAGAATCAGCTGGTGACTGTGGAAGTCAAATGGCCCAGTGACTGTCCTTTGATGGCACGTACATCCCAGGCTCTGAGCAGAGGGGCTAACAGAAGGGGACCTGGTCCTATCTACATGTCAGTGGTCATCTCAGAAGTGACCTTGGGAGAAAGCTGGGACGCAGGAGCACCAGGGAGACTGAGAAAGAGAGATGGAGGCCAGATCCTTTCTCTGCCACTCAGTATGGAGCGCTGACAGGTCAGTGTACCTCTGTGCCTCAGTTTCTCCTCCCCTCAGTGCCTGAGGATGACTGTGGGGACGGCATGATGTGCCCTGCACACAGAGAGGACTGTGAGAAGTGAGCAGATGGCCACTTGGCTGCTGTGGAGCCACCTAGCCACCAAGAAAGTAGAGCAGTGGCACCCCAGCTCACACCTCTGCCAGGCTCCCAGGCTCGCCCACTGCGGTAGGAAATGGGTCGCAGTCAGGACTGCACAGGGATTCCTCATTTCCGCTCCAATCTTTGGGGAAAAACACTCTCAGTTTCATTTAATCACAAAGCTTCTTAATTAGTTTTTTTTTTCTCCCTTAAAAAAAATTTTTTTTCAGTTGCTAAGCTGCCCCTGCTGGAGGGAGGAGAGACACTGGCCCTTGCAAGGCAAAGCTTCCTGAACAAGCTCAGCAAGCTGGCCCTTCGAAGTCCTTCAGGACCCAGTGAGATGCAGGGCTGCTTTTCTCAGTAGAGACACTCAGGTCCCTTCCCCAACATATCCAACAAGCACCTATGGAGCACCTACTGTGTACCAGGCACTGGGACACAGCAGAGCTAAAGTCTCACCCTGGATGAGTTCACTAGGTGGCTCAGTGCTGTCAGAAGGAGATGAAGAGAAGGTGAAATACTGGCCCTGGTCTTGGCCGTACGGGAAGGCTTCCTGGAGAAGGCCAAAGATGTTTGTGCTGAAGCACCAGAGGATGAACTGGGGCTGGCTAGGATGGTGAGGACCAGGAAGTGACTGGCTCTTGTTTCGTTCATAGGCTCCATCCCTCACTCTCTGCTTCACCCACACAATGCTCCNGTTCATCATTCACACCCTAGGGAGACCGGGTCCCCGCTGCCAGCATGCGGGCTTCCCAGAGAAGAGGCCGAGTCTGTGGGAAGATGTTTGCTGATGGTAGTGATGGCAGTGTTTTTGTGGTACCCCAAAGATGTCGACAGGCAGATATGAGAGACCAGGGAGAGAAGACTGATGCAGAAGTCAAAAGCTGGGGTCGGGGGGAGAGGTGAGAATCAGGGGTGTGTAGGTCTCTCTGGGGGAGACAGCTGGTTGCAGTAGCTGGGCACAGAAATGGTGAGGGGTTCATTTACTCCTTCACTCAACCCAGCTAGCAGGTGTGCTTCAGGTTCAGGGCTCTGGGGAAGTGATGACCAGAGGGTGGTGGCCCCTGAGCTCCTGGAACACAGGACCCCAGGACATGCAGAGAAGGTGGTGATTAGGAGAACTTGAATGAGAGGCTGGGTTAGTGTGTGACGAGTAGATCTCAGCTACCCCAGAAGATGATGGAGTGCTGGGCTTGGTGGGGCTTCAGAAAGTGGGCTCCAGCAGGCCTAGCTGCCACTGTCTCTGGCTGTCTTTTCTGAGCCTTAACGGTATGACTCCCCATCCATTTCCTGATCATTGTGGGCTCACCCCCAATGAAGGACTTCTTATCAGTCATTGACACCTTAGTTTGAACATAAGCCCTATGTCTCCTTTCCCCAGGGCCCTTGTGGTCTCTCTGGGTACAAGGGAGAGTGGTTACCAGTCAAAGGAGCAGGTTACAGGGCCTCTGGTGTTTATCTGTGTGGGAGGCCAACTGTTACGTCTACTCTTTCAGGCCTGTACTATGTGGACCTCATGGTCTCTGGTCTTGTGTGGTACTGCCCTGAAGTACTAGCCAACCCTGTAGGAGGCAGAGTAGGAGAACAGGCGGGCCAGCGATGTGCCTGGTTTTAGTTCCTGCCTCCTCTCTTTCTCCTCATGGTCCCTGTGGAGTGGCAGACTCCTCTTCAATCTACCCATGTGGAAATGGAAGCCCAGAGGGAAAGGATGGCTGCCTGAGGATTCAAATGGGTTCTGGATGTCTTACATGCGTGGCTTCCAGCCACAGGTCCCTGAAACAGGAGTGGGGTCTGTTCTAAAAGACCAGGGAGAAATCCCCCTATCCAGTCCAAGGTGCCTAGGTGGAGACAGACAGTACCACAGTAGACTCAGTAGAGTGTACCACAGTAGAGTGGCTCAAAGGAAGCAGAGCTTTCTTCTCTCAGCCTTTAGGAAGAATGCTCTTGTCCACTGTGGGCTCACTGTGGGCTCACCCTCAACTGTGGACTTCCTATTAGTCACTGACACCTTAGTTTGAATAGAAGTCTATCTTTCCCAGAGGCCCTGTGGTCTCTATGGGTACACCCTACACAGGTGCTTTTAGTAGGTGAAGACCAGTTTTACCACTGTTTTAAACAGTTTATCACAACCTCAGACCTCTGGAGGTCAAGTCTGAAGAGGTCTTGATGGCAATAGGACTGAGTGTGACATGTCATTCAGACATCTAGCTGGTCCCCTGGACCAGAATAGTGAGACTCATAGAGGTCAAGACCCAAGACCTCAGAGTAGGGACAGTAGAGCCAATGGAGAACCAGGCAGCCTGACCCTGAGGCTGGCAGGAGAGTGGATACCAGGTTGAAACTGGAAGAGGGACTCTTGGGGAACTGGGGCCAGTGGGGACACGGCTACCTTCTCATAATACTGTAGTTCATAGTCCAGGATCACACCGTTGGGCTGGTCTGGCTGGGACCACGACAGGGTGATGCTGTGCACAGTACGGCTCACCTGATGCATGATGGACACGGCCGATGGTGCTGTAAGAGAGGCCAGAGGTCAGGGGTCAAAACAGGTATGAGGAAGTGCAGCTTACCTGGAGTGGGTAGCTGTTTGAGCCATGCCCTGAAGCACCACCTCTAGTGAGGCAGCTGTAGCTGTTACATATTTAGGAGAAACCTTCTGGCTACATTTACCTGAGAAGGGCCTGGGTAGATAGGGAACTGTGAGACCAATGAGAACAGGGGCAGAAAGCAGGATGGTGGGGGTCAGGGACCAGAGAAAGGACCAATAGGGAGTGCTGGACTGCAGTGGAGGCTGGGGTTTCTCTCAGGGCTGGTGACAGTGTTTTGGAACTAGATGAGGCACAGTAAACACACTGACTGCCATTGTGTCATATATGTTGAACCAGTCAGGTGTGTGCCCCAAGAACTTTACCTCAACCAAGTCCATCAAACAGTCCATCTACCAACCCCGGCCTACCAGCAAGCTGTGTTCTCAGCAAGGAGGTTAAGATGGGGACGTGAAGTGGGCTGTGCTCAGTGCTGGAAGGACTACCACAAATTATTTAGTCCCATTTCTTCGTTTTGTATGTGTGAAACTGAGGCCTCAGGAGCGTCAGGTGCCAAGCCCACGTCACTGCCATTCCCTGAGCCTTTCGTCCTTAACACTCTAGTACGGTTTTCTGCCTCTTCCACCCGGGAAAGCCTGCACCTGAGCTGTGTCACAGTGGCCCTGCAGAAGGTGGTGCACAGTGGTAGGGACCAGGGTGGGAGGGCTCCAGAGCCCTGCTCTTCCTAGAGGGGCCCCATCCAAGCCTGGACCTAGGGTTCGGGGTCCCACAGGGGACTGAGGATTCACAGGGTGGAGGAAGCACCCCCTAGCCTCTTTCCTGGCTCCTGAACAGGTCTGTGATGGCATCTGCTGAGGCAAGTGGGCCCAGCCTTTGGGGTCTGTCCTTGTCCTGAAAGTCCTGGGGTGTGACAGAAGGACTGGAGTAGGTGACTGCCTGCTCTTCTACCCACTCAGCTCACTTTCTTGAGGACCCTGGGAACCTATGATGCCCACTCAGAGGAGGCCCTGGTTACTGACACTCACATGGTCACTTCATCAGATAACACATGTTATCTGTGAGTTGGACATTATTATACCCACTCATCAGACTAGGAAATGAAGTCAGGAGGGATGAAGAAACCTGCCCAAGGCCATTGCAAGCAATGGAGTCCAGATTCAAACCCAGGCAAACTCAGGGCCAACCAGCCTTCTCCCTGCAGCAACCCTTTTTGCTCCTAAGTTTGTCTTGGTCATTTGTTACACCAACAGAAATAAAGCCAGAATAGTATTCCATGGTATGGATACACCACACTTGTTTTAGCAATACAGGCAGACCAGGGAAGCCTATAGAGGGCTTGTGAGGACACCCTGTGTTCCAGACTGTAGTCCTGAAGCCAATCTGCCCCCCTCCAGGCACGGTGGGTCCCATGGGCTTGAGGGGTCTGGGCCGTAGCAGGCTTGGGTTTCAGGCAGATTCTGGGCTCTGAGCCCCTAAGCCGCATGACCCAGGCATGGTGAGGAGGCGGCATCTGCCCGGAAGATGATCAAGGCAGGCCAGCGGGCTGGCCCCTCTCTCGGAATCCAGGGATTAGGAGTGAGAAAAGGACAGNCTGGAAGCTGTCCGGGCCCCTCCTGCTGCCGCGCCCACCCTGGGTCAGGTTACCCTGGAAGTTGGACATCAGGGAATTCTGGTATTTTCAATTATCAGCCGGGCACGCCAACAGGCTATGGGGTCAGCGGTGCCCTGTGACCCTTGCCAGGAGATGGAGCCCCAGGGGGCAGGACACAGAAGAGGCCTGTGGTTTGAAGGGGTGGGGGAAGCCGCCCAAGCCTGCTCTCCTGCAGCAGGTGGCCAGGGGGCCTGCTGGCCTCTAGCAAGACCTGTGGGGAGTAGGGAAAGCCATTCCTGACAGGGGCTTAGGCCAGCTGAATTCTCTCTGTGAGTTATGTTTCTTCCCTAAGGCATGATGGGGCTGATGGATTTCTGAGGGCGGATAAGGAGATACTACAAGGTGGTCCCCACAGGCTAAATGGGGGGCCAGCTTTTAGCCCTAGATGCCAGCATAAGTCACAGAAGGAAGGAGGCAGGAATGCTGACTGGTCAGGGCTAGGTGGTCATACCACACCTCACTTCCTGTGACTCAGTATCTCAGAGTGCTGAGGGTGAAGGAATTCATGACCTGTGAGAAGAACCAGTGAGCTAAGGCACCATGGGGAGAGGCAGCCACACACTGGGCAGTCCAAGGCCCCACCCCAGACCCAGGCCTGCAGGCTTACAGGTCCCTCCCAGAGCCATCTACTGCCCTTGCTCCCATGGATGACCCCACAGATACCCCACCCTACCATGAAGGCCTGGCACCCCACCCCCACCATCTCCTCTCTCAGGCTCCATCCATTCTGTCCCTTTATGTTCCCAAATATACTGAGGTCCTTCTCATCTGGGTCTTGGCTCCTGCTTTTCTGCCTGGAAACCTCTTCCCTTCCACCTTCCAGAGGTCAGTGGCCCTCCTCTTCATTCAGGTCTCCACTCAGATGTCACTTGTTCAGAGACACCGTGCCTGACTGTCTCTCTTCTCCATCTGAGACACATTTAATCCTTTATCCTGGAACAGCGTGTGGCTCAGAGTAGGTGTTTCAAGAATATTTACTGGTAGGAGTCAGGAAGGAAGGAAGGAAGGAAGGAAGGAAGGAAGGAAGGAAGGAAGGAAGGAAGGAAAGAAGGAAGGAAGGAAGGAAGGAAGGAAGGAAGGAAGGAAGGAAAGAAGGAAGGAAGGAAGGAAGGAAGGAAAGGGGGAGGAAGGAAGGGAGGAAGAAAGGGGGAGGGAGGGAAGGAGGGACAGAGGGAGAGAAGGTAGGCTGGCTTCAGACAAATTACCATCTCTCCACCTTAGCAAGCACTTCCTGCTGCCTTCCCAATAGTCATTCAACCTTTTTGACATGAACAAAATTGGAGTTCTTAGCTAAGTACACTGTGCCCAATTAAAAGACTACATTTCCTCAACCTCTCTACTAGCCTGAATGACCATGTGTGCTTGCCAGTAGATATAAGCTGAACTATTACATAAAGCCTGAAGGAAGTCACTTCACAAGGAAAGGAGTCCCCTTCTAATTCACATTATCCTAGTGTCTGAGACATGTATGTGATGGCTGGAAAGACTGTAGCTAGTTTGGCCCATGAGGATAAGAAGATGTGATGAGGACTCTGGGCCTCTGATGACTCCACATTTCCCATTTTCCAATATTCTTTACAAATCAGAGAAAGAACACTTCCATTCTGGCCAAGCCACCATGCAGACTAGTTGTATCAATCATAACTATACCCTTTTGTCTGTCACTTTTTCAGGTTTCCTTTCTCTGATTCTGGGACTAGCTAGGTGATGTCCTTTGGCCAATGGGATACAGGCAAACATGACTTCAAAAAGACCCCTGTGTGTACCTACTGGGCTGCTGTCTCGGTTCCCTGTGTCTGCTAGAGCTGTGGTGCTCAACCTTCCTAATTCTGTGACCCTTTAATACGGTTCATGTTGTGGTGACTCCAACCATAAAATCATTTCATTGTTACTTCATAACTGTAATTTTGCTACTGTTATGAATCATAATGGAAATATCTATGTTTTCCAACGGTCCTAGGTAACCACAAAGGAGTTGCGACCCACAGGTTGAGAAACACTGTGCTAGAGGCTTAGCGACACACAGCAGCTGGAGCCACTGCAGACTAACCAACAGCTCTCACTGCCAAACAGGGAACTGAGCCCTTCCATTACCCAAAGAGCCCTGAAGCAGACAGACAGCAAACACAAGCATGCCTCCATCAGGACCAAGGCTGCCAGGGGCTGTCCAGAGACTCGCAAACTTGCTGCATGTTGCTTCTCTTCTGTCACCAGCTTTGTCCTATGTCCCTCCTGTATCATGCAGTGAACCCATCTTCAATGGCACCTTCAGTCAGCAACGCCTTCCCAGCTCCAAAGGATCACAGCACAGGATGCGGTCCCTCTCGCCCTCTCTTTCCTCTCTCTCCTCTTTCCCCAGGCCCCTGCCTGGAGCTCTCTGATCCTCTCAGCCTCCCAGGGAGAGAAGAGGGTGAAGACAAGTTCATATCAGTTCCAGAGCAGAAGGCATTGTGTGCCCAGACCCAGCAGGGCATGAGGATCAGAGGAATTCGGGGATGAGAAGGTCTTTGAGAGTTCAAAGTCTTTTGTCGAGGGAGCCACGTGGCATGGTATCATGGACACAGACCTGGGCAGGGTGCTGGGGACCTGCTCTGCTAAGGACCCCCGTGGGATCCTGAGAAGTCACTTAGGAATCTCTCTGGGTCTCAGTTTTCCTCTATATAGCAAGAGATGTGCATGAGATGAGCTGGGGCCCCTGTGATATGAGATATTTCAATATGACCCTGGTTACCTGCTGTGATGAGTAGGCCCACGACCCCAAAAGATGTCTACACCTCTATCCTGGGGAATGTGGTCCCTCACGTGTCAAGAAGGCCCTTATGATGGGAGATTTTCCTGTATTACCCACATTGAGACTCAACTTAGAAGAGAGGGGCTTTCCTAGTAGGATGCCCAAAAATTTGTGAGGCTGAAAAACCAGTACCCTGTGGGTGACTGAGAGCTATCAGAGGTTCTAGGCAAGGACTTGAAGGGGCCTCAGTGGCTCAGGGTGGCTCTCAGTTGAAGGAAACCAAGCCATGCCTGAAAGAACCAGAACACTGTCTCAATAGATAAGGGCCAGAAGTCAGGCCTGGTGGTCCAGGGGCTATAATCCCAGCTACTCAAGAAGCCAAGGCAGGGGATCTCAAATTCAAGGTCTACCTGGGGGTATAGAGTGAGTTGAAGGCCAGCTTGGGCAATTTAGTGAGACCTCACTTCAAAATTAAAAGGGAAAGGTATATAGCTTGGTGGTAGAGTGCTGATATTTATGAGGTCCTGGGTTTGGTGCAAAAATAAAGATAAAAACTCGGATCCTACAGCCCCAGCAGCAAGGCGCATGTCCCTGCTTAGCTGCAGAGATTTGTATAGCCTACTGTTAAACACAGTAGGACCTATTTGTATAGGTCCTACTGTGTGCAACTGTAACTTGCTACACCTGTGGTGATCAGGCATGGTGCTACACTATTGCTTATCCTTCTAGGCCTCGGCAAAAGCCCATTTTGCAGGCAAGGGAACTGAGACCAGAGAAGTGAGGTCTTCCTTACAGATGGAACCTCAGCTCAGAAAACACAAAGTTGCTGTCCTTTCTCCCATGTGACCAGCTAGGCTGGGAGGATAGGGCATGCCTCCAATGGATCAATCTGTTGTTCAGCACTTGTGACCGTGAAGGCTGCAGTCACCTCCCTGGCCACAGGAGGGACAGCCAAGGGATTCACCTGCTTCATGTCTTCAGGTGCCCTGCCAGTCCTGGCCCTGATGATCCTGCTGCCTCCTGCCATGATGGCTGTGGGCAAGTTCTTAACTCGGTGAACGGCTCTCACCCATCAAACTACCAAAGGGCCTTGCGGCTCTGTGAGACTCATGGATGAAGGCCTGGCCGAGCATCCACATGTGCTAACAAGATCAATGGGCTTCATGTGGATGCAGGGGACCTCTGGGTTTTGAGTGTACCTGCCGATGTCATGCATCCTGGGTTGGCACTGGGGACAGTAGCTGAATTCCCCACCTTGGCCCTGTAAGGAAAGAGGCCCATGGGGAAGAGTGAGCATGTGAACTTACTGGCTAGGCCAAGGCTATCGGCTGGGGACAGCTGGGCTAGATACAATGCCAGGTTTGAGGCGGGCATTCATAAACCTGTAATCCCAGGACTCAAGAAACAGCGGCAGGAAGATCAGAAGTCCAAAGTTATCCTCAGGGCCAGCCTGGGCTACATGAGCGGCTGTCTCAAAATAAATAAATAAATAAATAAGTAAGTAAATGAATGAATGAATGAATGAATAAGTAAATGAATGAATGAATGAATGAATGAATGCATAAATAATAAATTACAGCCAGGTTTTTCTCACCTGACTCCCATGCCGAGACCTTTCTTGTCATTTCTGGACGCTGGTGGGTGTGGAGGGGCCTGGGGTGGGGGTCTGAAGAGTTTAGACCATGTCTGGAGCAGCCTTGAAGGGTGGCCCAGGATTCTTGGCCTCCCTGAGGACTGGGCTTTGTGACTGAGATGCTCCCCCCGACCTCCACGGCTACCCAACTGTCTTGCTTGTCATTTGGATGTCCACATAAATGCCATCTCTTCAAGAAGCTTCCTGCCTCCATCCTCTGGCCTCTCTGCTCATGTGTGTTCTTGTGTGAAGGGGCAGGATGGCCGTGTGGCAGAGGTCAAGGGCTCTAACAGCTGGGCCCAGTCCTGAGGTCTTTCATGCCTAGATGGTGGGTCTGGGCATGCGGCTTGGCATTTCTTCCAGTGCAAAGCCCTGGAAACCCAGCCCAGCCTCCCTCCTTAGTCCCCAAGTGCCACTCGTGACTGGGCAGAAGGCACTCTACAGAGGCAGAGTGTGGGTGGAGGCGCGTGACGGCTTTATGAAGTCAGAGGTGAGTGCCAGGGGACAGTGAGTACAACCCAGGGCTTGCCCAAACAAAAGGCTTTTTTCCTTTTAAGGCAGTGAACTAGATATTTATAAATTGAATTTTAGGGTCTGTCCAAAACCCACCACCGAATGCATCGGTCTGGAACTGAGGCCCCTGCCTTGTTTCTCTGCAGTCTCCAGGGTCGCCAACCCCCCATCCCATCCCTTTGCACACACACACACACACACAGACACACACACACACACACAATTCCATCCCCTTGCATGCTTCCCTGAACCATCTGAATGTTTCTGGACTGCTCCCTGTGGGTTGTCCCCTTCTGGGTGCTGGGACAGCCTCTGTGAGGAAAAGCAGACCACTGCACAGTGGGTGGTAATGGTGGGGCAGACAGACAGACGCATAGTGATTGGAGACATAAAACTCAATTTTAGCTGCAGGAACGCAAAGCCCTGGCACTGGGCTGGGAAGAGGTGTCTGAGCCAAGACCGTCAGAGAGGTGAGCTCAGGTCTGAAGGCAGCCAGAACCACATGTGCAAAGGCCCTGTGGCAGGGGGACCTGGTGTTTAGGAGGAACAGGGGAACCCTCTGTCCACCACCACATGCACTTTTCTCCCTAGGGACATCTTGCTCTCGGCCCATCCTATCTCTCCAGTCTTCAGAGCCCAGCTCAAATGCTTACTGCAGGAAGCCTCTCCCCTGAGAAAGCAGTAGTCTGCACTGGTGGGCATTCCTGGGTCTCATTCCAGGCTGCTGTGATACAGGCTATGTATCTATATTCTACCTTGTACCTACGGTGTAAGTCCTTACAGGCAGAACCATTTGCTCCAGGCTGGACTCAGAGGCCAGCAGTCCCAGAGGTCCCAGAGGCCTGAGGCTTAAATCAAGAGCTGAGCCACTTAGCGGTGGGACCTCTCATGATTGCCCTCAGTTTCTGTACCTTAGCCCACTCACTGGTAATGTGCGAGGGCTCTATGTGGCTGCCCAGCTCCTGGCTGGGCTGAGATGAGGGGCTTTTCAGAGCACTTAGAATGGAGAGCAGTGGGAAAGGGAGTAAGGCCCAGGGCTCAAAGGGACTTGGGCTCAGTTGGACTCAAGTTCCTCAGATTTGAGTCCCTCAGTAAACATCAGATACCACTCCCAGGCTCTCCCTCAGGAGGCCTGGATGCAGAGCAGGAGCCTGTGTTCTGAAAATCTCCTGTCTGGTCCTGGCAGTGCACAGTTTGGTGGGGGAAACCGAGACCCAAGTGAGGAAGCGACTTCATGGGTGTGACAGAAGGCTCAGTCTCTGATTTTTGCCCAGAAACAGCAGGGCCCACTCTCTGCAGGCAAAACACACCTCCCACCCCCTGGATGCTGGCCTTGGCCATGGACTTGCTGTGACTGCTGAGGTATGGGTAGCTACTGGTGCAGTGCTGCTCCTGCCACACGCCCACCCTTCACCTGGAGAGAAATGAGCCTGAGGATGGTGCTGAGTCACAGAAGAGACTGGAGAGAGAGAGCCTATACCATTGATGCCTGTTCAGCACAGTGGGCCTGAAAGGGGAGCCAGTGACCCACAGGGTCCCACAGTGAGAGAGAACACAAATGCTACTCTTGTTTACTGAGCTTTGAGGTGGTTTTGTTACACAGCATTACTGCAGTAATAGCTGACCATTACACTAAGGACATATGCAAACAAATGTCAAAGCTAGGACAGAAAAACAGGTCCTCTTCTGTTTATGTGTGCCTTCATGTTAATGCATGTGTGGAGGCCAGAAGTTAACCTTGGGTCATTTGTCAGGTTTTGTCCACCTGAGACCGGGTCTCTCATTGGTCTGGACTTGCTGTCCAGTGAACTCTGGGGATCCTCCTGTCTCTACCTCCCTAGCACTGGGTTTAGAAGCTTGTACCACCACACTTAGTTTTTCTGTCAGTTCTGGAGACTGGACTCAGGTCCTTGTGCCTACACGGTTAGCACTTTGCCTACTGAGTCATTTCCCTAGCCCCTCTTTCTGTTTTTCAATCCCGAGTGCTCCCCTGATCCCCTCCTTCCAGAAACCTCTCCCCTCCATGCCCTCCCCTGCAGCCCCTTCTCTGAGCATGTCCAGTTTTAGATAGGAGGGACCCTTCTCAGCAGCACAGGCCCCACCTTTTGCAGCTAAGCACTGAGACTCTTAGCAACAGCTCTCCCCTTACCTTGGGCACCCAGTAGGTGTTAGGGAGGTCCCCAGAGCCCCAGAAGAGCTCAGGAAACTTCCTTTCTGCCTTCTCCCAGTGGAAAAGCATTGCTACCTCCCCTTGCTGTTACAAGTCTCCAGCTGAGTTTTCTCTAGATGGAGAGACTCACCACTGAGCCCCATGGGCTGTTGGGTATCTTGGCCAACAGCTGTAGCTTCTGAGGTTCTGTAAGGTGTCTTGCCCCTCTGGACCCCAATCTAAGGATAGCTCTATGTTCTTATAGTAGTTCACTGTTCTAAATGACTGGATTTGGGGTACANTNGTTACTNAGTTATCATCTTAGGAGCTGACTAATACACCCTCTCACACCTTCAGCTAGTTACATCCCATAGTCCCATGAGAAGCCATACTCCTTTTCAGACACAAAAACAGACAGTAGAGCCACATTTGTAGTCAAATATAGGTCCTTTCCATCCCCCAGGGCTAGACACACACATGCTCACAAATGCACATGCAAATAGGCTACAGAGCCCCAGGCATATATCCTTAAAACGTAGTTATCAAAACACATGGAATGACAGGCCACATGTTCAGACACAGAACNTCAGACCACAGTCACATTCTAGCACTGGAGTCCCTTACCCNAGTCATTCTTCCCAGTCCATTCTTGAGACCTGACCTCTCCGACTGTCATCAGGGTATCTAGGGATGCAGTGGGTCCCCTTTCTTCCTTGAGGTTCCCTCTATATCTGTCCTGGGTTCCCTTAGTTCTGTAAGCTACAGTTGCAACAGCCCACCTCCTCCAGGAAGCCTTCCTGGTCTGCCCTGAACCTATGCCTCCAGGATCCTGTGATTTCCCATGAAAGGCAAGCTGAGGAGTGGCTTGCTTCTTCCCTGTAGCCTGTAGCTCTGTGGGGGAAGAATTCATTATTCAGCAAAGGTTGCTGAGTGAATACACCAGGGACACACACTGCCTACTCCACGGTGCCATAATCACCTTGGTTGTTCTATGGTGCCCACAATGTGGGGTGTTCCTGGGAAGCACCCCTTAGACTTGTTGGTCAGTGGCAGTGGGTTGGGGGGCTGAAGGAATCAGGGACTGTTGCTAGGACTGTGTTGCTTGGCACCTTTTCACCTNAAGGAAAGAGTCAGATACTCTTCATGGAAGAGTATCATAGAGCCACAAAGACTATTGTCAAAGAGGAATTCTGGGAGAGACACTTCTAGAAGCACACTTGTCCTTGGGTTAGGCTACAGTGGGCTAAGGGTGCCTTAGGAAACACCAATGGAAACTGCTNGAAGTCCCTCAGATCTGCCACCTCTACTATGCCCTGAGCCTGCAGAGATGANATCTCACACTCAGTGGACACATGAGGCCACCCAACCAAGCCCAGCCACTCCCACCCATCTGGATCAAGCATCACCATACTCTGGGGCTCCTCTCTCTTTCCTGACTCAGTTTGGGCCGAGCAGGGAGACATTCAGATCCTTGAGAGTCCCGTGGATCAGACACCCACGGTCTGCATCACTCACCTCTTCTTCAAGGGGGAAACATTTTTTGCATTCCTTAAGCCACAACATCCCAGGTCTTCTTGTAACACGTGCACCACAAAAGGCAGCCACTGTTATAAACCTCAATGCAGAGGGTCACTTTGTCCCTTTGGGAGTGTTGAACCACAGGCGAAACTTTTTCATTTTAAGTGTCAGGAATCAAATCTACGTCCTACACATGCTAGGCAAGTGCTCTACCACTTAGCTACACCCCGAGCCCTAGCTGTTGATTTTTGGAGACAGGATCTTGCTATGTAGCCCAGGCTAGCCTCAAATTCACAATCCTCCTGCTTCAGCCTCCTCAGTGCTAGGATGATGGATGGACACTACCACCTTAGTGCATGAATAGTCTCTGAAAAGAAACTGCCTCAGTTATCTTAAGACTGGCAGGGCACTGCGCAGCACAGAGTGACCGTCCCCTCCCCTTGTACCCACGGGGCTCACCTGCTTGGTTGGTGGTGATGTTCACAGAGGCGAATTGAGGTGAGAAGGGGCTCTGGTCAGTGACACCATTTACAGCCTGGATCTCGAAGGTNTACTGCGTGTGTGCCAACAGGTCACTGATGTAGATGCGAGGCTCNGTCAGGCCCAGCTGGCGGGGCGCATACTGCACGTTATCCCCACAGCGGGTACAGGCACCCCGGCCTGAGCCGCAGCTCTTACAGATGATGTTGTAGACAAGATCCTCACGTCCCCCCGAGTCTCGGGGTGGGGTCCACTCCAACATGAGGGATGTCTCGTTGACGCTAGAGATCACAGCCTGGGGCGCAGAGGGGATGGCTACGGAGGGGACAAGAGGGTCAGTGGAGGCTGTGGGTACTGTCTCCACTCTATGCCCACTGCCTCCCCCAGCCCTGGCCCCCTAAAAGATTTCCTCCAAATCTTTCCATTGACCCAAAGAAGCTTCTAGAATATGTTATCCTGCTGGGAATCAGTATCTGCTTTCCCCCAGGCTCCAGCCTCTTCAGTATTTGTTCCTAGAGATAGTGTTTTCAGGTTTGGGATGACACCTA